>WAAB01017328.1:0-15469 GCA_013389865.1 Piaya cayana | reverse complement strand
AACTATTGTATGATTCTGTGAAAAGCAACTCCGCTGACTGGTAAACACAAAGCAATCTGGAAGATGCTCTCCACCTCATAAAACTCATCCGCCTTCTGCTTGAAGGGGCAGAGGAGTGGTGATGTGTCAGCATGGTTCTGCCTTTAGACTGGAAGACCTCCAGGGATGCCTGGGACCAGCCTCATTGCCAGAACCTGCACACTTAGCACTGCTGCTCCCAACCACTGTCAACCACTGCTCTTGTCAGCAAGAAGAGGGGAAGGACAGAGAACAGTTTTTCTGCAATTTTGTAGTGTTGTGTTTATATAATAGTTTCCTAGGTAATAAATATGCAAATTAACATATGCATTTAGTCTGTCCTGACCTAAACCATGACAGTGGGTTGAAAGGTTACTGTTTATTCAGCATGTCTATTTTCAAGTGAGGTTGCAGGCAGTTGTGGTGATGACCCCTTGCCACACACACACATAAGCATAATACCAAAGCTGCATGTTTAGTTGTCCTGTGTCAGCTACAGAGGGGCTGTCTTGCTCCTTAAACCTCTACCAGTCAGGAATATTCTAATACTGTGACCCTGTGTGGTGCTAAACGGTGACTTGTGTTTCATGGCACTGGCAGTTCATAAACATACAATATGTGGAGTTGAGAAACACTTATTCATCCATTAGTCTATAACTTAAGGGCTCCCCAACAGGAAGAGAGGATGAAAAGGGTGTCCATTCCCCTTGCTAATACTGTTGCTTCTAAGGATCATGGCATGACAAGTCTTCATCCAAGACACACTAGTAAACTTTTGCATCAGCAGAAATTCCAGGTAACTGGTTACTGATGTGGGCAGTTTGTGTGATCTCCATAGGATGCAAGCCTAAACTGTTCCTTCATCTAGGAAAGTAGTTCCTTTGTTCAGGGCACATTCACAGCAAAAATCGATTAAATAGTCCATGAGTGCTCAAAAGACCTCATCCAGTACCCGCTTCAGGCACTGAAAGCAGCATAAGGTGCTCCATCTATCTTCCAGTAAACACCAGCCACCAAAACAGGAGCAACTGATACTGCAAAGGAGACCTCTTTCACTGTTGCTGCCTAACAGATTACACTGTGTCTTCCTTAATCTAAATGCCAAGATGCTGTATTTGCTGTGCCAGCCGTTTAGCAAATCTTAGGGTTTTCAGAGCTTGATTTTGCTTGCTTATGAATTAAGGCAGAACTGGATCTATCCCAGTATTACTACCACCTACCAAAAGCTGTGTCCTTGATACCCTAAGAACTGTGGGAAAGATGGCAATGAGTAAACAACAGAACCACGCATTATCACATATATTCAACGACCAACAGACTGACTTTTCAAAGGAGGATGCCACAACAGTTGCTTTCCTCTACCTTTTCACTCTCACTGTGGTGAGGTAAACATGTTATTGCAGGCATCGCAGGGAGGGTGCTGCAGCACTGCGGGGCTGAATGGAGGAGGAGATGGAAGACAGCATGAAAGCTGCGTTTGAGAGGATCATAAGGCTTCGTAGATGGGACTTATCTTGCTTAGATGAAGCTTGACAGAGGCTTAGGAACATGGAGCACTAGGGAGATGCTAGGAATACCAGTTTCAGCAGAAAAATACAGTAAAACATGCTCTTAAATAATTACTGGTTGTGCAGGCAGTTGGACTTGGAGAAAGAAGAGGAGCCTCAGCCAGGCAGTGAAGGGGTTTTCAACTCTTCCAGCAGCTTGTGTGGGGGACTGGTCGACAAAGTCTCTGTTCTGGTGTCTAAATGGAGCATGGCGGGTAAGGCATGACAGCAGAATCTAGTGGCCATTATGACTTTTTAGGCCTTTTTTCCTCCATGGAGATAGGAGGCATTGTGCCTGCTCTTCTAGTTCAGCCAGATTAACCAGAGTTCATTCATTTCTAGTAGACCCTGTTGGCCTTCCCAGCCTGAGGAGGTCCCAGTATAAGAATCCCCTGCAGGGACAGGGAGCATTTGCTTTGAGCTGTTGTGATCCTGGGCTGCAGTGCACTTAAAATTTTGTAGAGTCCATTGTTCTGAGAGTGTTGGGAGTTCACTGAGGCACATTTTACTTCCAGCATTTATGCAGAAGGGGCACTGTTAAACCAGGCTCAAGCAGTGTGGTCTCCAGAGTTTTGTGACAAAGTAATACAGAGTCATAGAAAGTTTGGGTTGGAAGGGACCTCAAAGCCTATCTAGTTCCACTCCCCCTGCCATGGGCAGGGACATTCCACTAGATCAGGCTGTCCAAGGCCCCATCCAACCTGGCCTTGAGCACCTCCAGGGATGGGGCAGCCACAACCTCCCTGGGAAACCTGTTCCAGTGTCTCACCACTCTCATGGTGAAGAAATTTCTCCTAATGTCTAGCCTAAATATCCTCTCCAGTTTACACCCATTGTCCCTTGTCCTGTCGCTACAAGCCTTTGTGAACAATCCATCCACAGCTTTTTTGTAGCCCCTTTCTGGCACTGGAAGTTGCTATAACATCTCCCTGGAGCTCCAGGCTGAAGAAGCCCATCTCTTTAAGTCTGTCCTTGTATGGGAGGTGCTCCAGCCCTCTGATTCTCCATATCGTCTCCTCTGGACCTTTTCCAACAGCTCCATATCCTTATGTTGAGGACTCTGTAACTGGTGAAGGTGGCATTATAAGTCCTGCTGGAGCAATATTTGCATAAACTGATGAGCTGCTGACAAATGGAGTTGTGGGTTGTCAGACTTGTGTAGACCAAAATCACTCTACAGAGCAAAAGTACAGTAACTCGTTATTCTACGTCCCAAGCACTGTATGATACAGCTGCTCTGAGCTCGTGTCTGGTTGACAGCAAAGTAGTTGTAGTGANGTGGCATAAATGAAATGGCAGCCAGGCTTTTGTATGTGTCGTGTTAGACTGATGATGATGGTTGGATCAGTGATGTGTTACCATGATTTGATGATTTGTGTGATGCTGATGAAAGGACAGTGTGATGATTCCTAGATGGGCTTTGAGAAAAGAAAGCAAAAATCTGAGGAAGGAGCCTTTCCTTAGGAGAACTTGTGAATGGTTGCAAAGCCAAGGTTATGTTGATCTATGGGCTGGAGTGATGAAGCTGAACTGCATGTGATAGAAATACAGGGAGCCCCAGTACCAACTGTCCTCAGTTTACCTGTTCCTGCTGCACCGAAATCTTTGTTAATGTAGATGGTTCTGAGTACTTTTATCATGTATTCTGCAACACATGGAGCCCTGTGTGCTGAGCAGTCAGCGCAGAGTAGAAGCTGAAGGTGGAAGTAGTTGCAAAAGTTGATTTTGTGACTGTGGCTGCTTTGCTCAGTGTAGCACAAAGCTGCTTGTATCCCAGCTCAGAATGAATATGACTTTACTTCCAGTATAGACAAGACCATGTTTTATTTTTTTTTCCCCAGTTGAATTTTGTGAATAACAATATGCAGCTGAATTTGGAATGGTGGTTTCTGTATGTTTAATGGAATATTTTGCTTCAAACATTTTTTATCTAATCATCTGTAATATATATGTTTATACATATTTTTATATATTTACAAGATGTATACACACTATACCATATATACTTTTTTTTAATACGTTTGCAGAGTTGCTGATCCTGTACAGCCAATTATACCTCAAACCTTCTGGGAAGATTAATAGAGTCTTGGTGGCCAGAATAATTCACACGCTTACGAAGGGGTATTGCTTCCAGACTGATAAGTTGAGTTCTGATATGCTCATCTTCTTTTCAAAAGCAGTGCAGTGTGCGAGGTATGTTGCAAGTGCTCCTTTTCTATGCTAATACCTACTTTTAAAGAATAACTAAATTCAAGTATTTGGGATTTAACTTGAGTGATAGCAAGTAATATTTCTTTAGATGTATTTTGTTCTGCCTTTGATCATCAATTTAATAGAGTCTTTAAAATACTAATAACTTTTGCCTTTGTTAGGCAAATAATGCTCTGAATATTGTTACTTGCTAATACTTGCATTTAAACAATTCCCATGGAAAGAAATAAGTTTATTTCTGCTGGAAGTTTGATTGTTTTGTGTCTTGCAGGCAGGAGAAGAATACTGCAGGCCTGGATCATATTGTTGGAGCAATGAATATCTTTTGCAATAAATTTGCTGCCAACTGTCGTATACGGATTTGTAAAGCAGGGGAAGAAATTTTGCCTACGATGCTTTATATATGCACTCAGTATAGACCAAAGGATTCCCTGAAGGAATTAATAATTGAGTTCTTTCATCTCCAAGTTCATATTCATCACCCAAAGGGTGCAAAAACTCAGGAAAAAGGTACAATAAAAAGCTGCCTGTTTTTTTTTTCTCTCTCTCTCTGTCATTGCTTGAATTATTGTGACAGCTTTCTGAATTTTGATACTGAATCTCAGAAACATAATAGGAGTGATGATAACTTATCAGTAGTTTTATGTTGTAGGTTAATATTGAGTGAAAGTGAAAATGAATTTTCAAATGCTATGCACTAAGGCAATATTAACTGTATTAAGTCCTGTAGAGGCTGATTTTTTTTGTTTAATCAAAAGGTGATTTTAATTACTCTATCAAAACTCAAAGTGTTTGGGGAAGAGAAATAGTAGTTTAGATTACCATATGGATTCCTATCTTACCAGGTTTATTTAAGCCCAGAATTTACTACTATGGTCTAAATCTTACTGTATAAAACTGGTCAGAGAACATCACTCAGTAATTGTGTTTGTCTGTTGTGGCCTGTTTCAGTTATAGCATCATTTTTTGTAAGATTTTTTTTTTCTTTATCCACAATTGGCAAAAGGTTTTATATTTAATCCTAATTTATCCATTTCATTGTAGTCTTTTTAGTTAGATAAAGAGTTAGTAGAAACTTTATATGTACCTTAATTACTTCTATGCACTGATTGAATTTTTAGTTTCTTTTCTTTATTCATTCTCCATCATAAGATTTGTTTTGCAGGCCTGCATTTGTTAAGCTTTGTATACTTTACTCTGATTCTGGCTATATTTTGCATTGTCTAAATAGGTTTATATGTTGTTTGAAGTAGGTGGTGCATGTTATCTTTCGATTGGTTTTGCATGTACAGGTGCGTATGACTCGACAAAATGGCGAAGTATCTTACATAACCTATATGATCTGCTGGTGAATGAAATAAACCTTATTGGTAGTAGGGGAAAGTATTCTTCAGGCTCGCGTAATATTGCTGTAAAGGAAAATCTGATTGAGTTAATGGCTGATATTTGTCACCAGGTAACATTTTTCTTTGAATATATAGTTGACTATATATTTACTGTGTTGTATGTTTTGTTTTTTTAAAGCAACATAGTTTTAGTGTTTCCTTCAAATAATTTACTGAAGTATTAGTACATTTTGTCTAAGTTCTGTTGTATTCAGTTGATAATTTTTGTGCAGTTTAGGACTTTATGGCCACCTAAATAATACTGGGTTTCATTAGTGTTAATATGCAGAGGTTCTCTTATAGTAAATAATAACAAATAATAATTCTGGTTGCCTCTTAAGAGGCTTTATACACAGTAAAAAAATGGATGAGTTTAGTCTGTCATTTCAGTGTTCTGTAAAGACCATTTTTTTTAATTTGCATACTTTTTAACTTGTTATAATAAAAGGTTTTTACGGAGGATACCAAAGTTCTGGAAATTACCCAGTCATATGCCATTTCACAAAGAGAGTCCAGTGATGAAGCAGGGCCAAGCAAGCGCAGGAGGATTGAACTAGGCTGGGAAGTAATTCGTGACAACCTGCAAAGATCCCAGAAGGATTTTGATGTCATACCTTGGTAATAACATCTTCACACGAAACAAATGTCACTACAGACGTCTTTGTATATTTAAGCATTCTCCTGAGTGTGTTGTGCTTTCAAATTAGGGTTTTGCATGTCCTGTAATTATGTATCTAAGCACTAGGCTTAGATTCTTAGAGCATTTGGAAAGTAGCGAGTAATGTTCTTGGCATTCTTGCTTTAAAAACTTTGTGGCTTTGGTTTCCTGAGAACTAACAAATGAGGTCTGGTAAACTGTGTTGTAGTGTGTATAAGGTATTACTGCCTCTGAATTTTTACTTGTCTTTTGCACTAGATGCTACCAGTCTTTATGCAAGTGTCGTGTGTGTGCCCCAGTTTATGAGTATGAGGAAGTTAGAATCACAGAACAGTTTGGGTTGGAAGAGACCTTAAGCATCATCCAGTTCCAACCCCCTTGCCCTGGGCAGGGACACCTCCCACCAGACCAGGTTGCCCAAGGCCCCATCCAGCCTGGCCTTGAACTCCTCCAGGGATGGGGTAGCCACAGCTTCTAGTGTCTCAAATTTATGTGTGATTTACTGCTGTCTTAAGTTGACTGTGTCATTGAACAGCAGCGATTAACGGTTTGGCCATTTTGGACTAGTTCACTCAGTTTTCCATAATACTTGCCCTGAAAACTGTTGAAATGTGAGACCTAGCATCTTAGCTTGAACCTTGGTTGAGAGGTATTTTATTTGCCATGAGGTACAGCCACGCATCTTAGAATTATAGAATCACCAGGATGGAAAAGACTTCTTGGATCATCAAGTCCAACCATTCCTATCTGCCACTAAACCATGTCCTTGAGCACCTCGTCTGCCCGTCTTTTACGTATCTCCAGGGATGGTGCTCAACCTCCTCCCTGGGCAGCTTGTTCCAGTGCCTAATGACCCTTCTGTGAAAGACTTTTTCCTGATATCCAGTCTGAACCTCCCCTGGAGGAGCTGGAGGCCATTTCATCTTGTCCTATCACTTGTCACTTGGAAGAAGAGGCCAGCTCCCCCCTCTCCACAACTTCCTTTCAGGTAGCTGTAGAGAGCAATAAGGTTTTCCCTCAGCCTTCTCTTCTCAAGGCTAAACACGTGTGTGTGTGTGTGAATGTGTGTATGTTTATTACTCACAGTATTGAGGCAAAGTGGCTATTTAGGATTCAGTTGACAAGTTAACCTGCCGTGCTGTGCTGAGGTGGCAATACTGTGAGTACTGTGCTTTACTAATTTGAGTAGAGTTGCAGCCATTGCTGTGAGCAAAACCCTTCCAACTCACTATTCCCAGCTAAACTTGTTGTTCATTTGATAAATTTTATCTTTCTTATCTGCGTAGATGTTGTTATGTTTCCTATTCATGTAATTTCTCCCCTGAGGTCACTCCTTGGGTCAGAGTGTATTACAGACTCGTCCAGAAGAAGTAGAAAATAAATAATATTCTTGCCTGAAATTTTTTTCCCTTGTGGTCAGAAATCAGTGAACTCAGCTTGTGAGAAATTAGAAATCAATGAGGTTGGCTTGTAAGAAATGTTTAGTGATACTAAGATAAGTAAAAACAGTAGAAATACTGCATCTTTAACCTTTGATGGTAAACAAATCAACTCAGTACTGCAAGGTATGAATCAGAGAGTGCTGTTCATTTATTTTTGAAGACACATAATGGTTGGACTTGATGATCCAGTGGGTCTTTTTCAACCTGATTATTCTATGACTCTATGATTCTATATTTATGTATGTTTGATACTAATCGCTTCACTTTGCATTTTCAAGGTTACAGATTACAGCTCGATTGATATCAAAGTATCCCATGAGTCTTCCTAACAGTGAGCTACTTCCCTTGCTCAATGTACTTCACCAGTTACTGCCTCAGCAGCGCCGAGGAGAAAGGACCCCGTATGTGCTGAGGTGTCTTACAGAGGTAGCTTTGTGTCAATCCCAGAAAACTGATGTGAGAAACGCCCACAGGCTGGAGCTCCAGAAAACCTGGGCAAAGATTTGGTCTGTTACCATTCGTAGCATAAGTTTCCAGCAAATTGAAGTGGAGAGCTTTGGACTGCTTGGAGCTATGATTCAAGGAAACCTTGTTGTAACTGATAAAGATCTCTGGAAAATATTTTCAGGACCAGCATGCAAGCCTTCAAGGTAAAAAAACGGACTGAAAATTTGAAGTCTGACTGAAAGAGGTGGTTTTTTGAACTTAAAATGTATGTTTTCTAAATATATTTTGATTCTGAAATGAGTATTCTGAAACAGTCTTTAAAATAGACAGGAAATGTCAGTAATAGCCAAAATGTAGCTCTTTAAAATGCAAAGATTCTAATAAAGGAGTTTTCCAGTATCTTGATATTCCTTTGACTACTTAGATTGTCTCTGAGTATACAGAAATACTGACTTTGCTTTCAGAGTGCTGATCAACAAACACCATGTTGTTTCTCACAAATGCCCTATGTTCCTTTTTTGTTACAGTTCTGCTGTATGTTGTTTGTCATTAGTGATATCTACCTATTCAGTGCCAGAAAATTTGGATGTCGGAATGGAACAGAATAATTGTGAAAGAAATCTGAATTCTGTGTTAAAGGAGGCAATAATGAAATGGATACTGTCCTGCTATTTGGAGGAAGAAGTGGAAGAATGTGCAGAGTTGCCCCCTGTGCTCTGCAGGTAAGGTCTTCTTGGCATAATTTTGCATGTAAGTTCACCCTACAGCACAGAAAATTGCAAAGGGAAAAGCGGATTTGCAGAACTGTATTGTGGTAATGCTTTGGTAGAGCTTAGAGGGTTTTTAAGCTTACTGTGGAAGGTCTTTCTGGGGACATAGTTTAGTAATCTGTCCATAACAGAGCAGATATATGAACTATGCATTAGAAAACTAAGCTTCTTTGTAGATAAACTGTTACTGGTTAATGTTTGGGTGCATTTCAGGAATGCCAAGAGCTTGCCTTATTGCAAGAAAATACAAAATGATTTTCTTTTTTCACAGTGATTTTCCACATCTTATTGTACAAAGCATTCTTGTGAGCCTTACAATGAAGAACAGTAGAGCTGCCATGATTTTTTTCCAAAATGATGCAAAATGGTATGTTTTTAAATCAAACCTTATAGACACTTAAGCTTTTTTAATTTGTCGTTGTAGCATGCAGAGATAATGAAATGCATAATTCCTCAAGCTCCTTTGCATCTTTCAGTGCATCTTTTAGACCTATAGAAATAATAAAGCTTTTGCAATTTTTTAAGATGTTTTAAGCAGATTTTAAAATAATGTCTTGCTGGCAGAGTCCAATCTTCAAGTATAAAAAAAAATAACTTACAAGAAATATGTGTATCATCTCTCTTCAGTAGTACAGCTAAATATTCGACCTCATGCCACTCCACCTATAGTTGTGGCACATGATGCTTGAGTCCAAGTCAGTCTTTGAAGGCTGCTGCATCTTTCACTTATGCATGTGTTCAAGCTCTTGGACTGTGTCCGGTTTCCTCTTAATCATAGAATCATAAAATGGTTAGGGTGAAAGCGACCTTAAAGATCATTCAGTTCCAACCCCGCTGCCATGGGCAGGAACACCTCCCACCAGACCAGGCTGCTTAAGGCCCCATCCAACGTGGCTCTGAGCAATTTCAGGGAGGGGGAATCTACACCTTCCCTGGGCATTGTGTCATTTCTGCTGNCCACAACCTCCTTTCAGGCAGTTGTAGAGAGCAATGAGGTCTCCTCTCAGCCTCCTCCAGGCTAAACAACCCCAGCTCTCTCAGTCGTTCCTCGTAAGGCCTGTTCTCCAGCTCCTTCACCAGCTTTGTTGCTCTTCTCTGGACTCACTCCAGAGCCTCAATATCCTTCTTGTGGTGAGGGGCCCAGAACTGAACACAGGATTCGAGGAGTGGTCTCACCAGTGCCAAGAAACTATGATCTACAGAGAAAGTATGATACATGTGCAGGCTTCATTTTTCAGAGTTAAAATGATAGTATCCATTCCACGTTGCATCTGGCTTGGAACAAGCCCAAGCACAGATACAGGCTGGGTGGAGAATGAATTGAGAGTAGCCCCGAAGAGAAGGACATGGGGGTGCTGGTAGATGAGCAGCTTAATGCAAGCCAGCAGTGTGTTCTTGCAGCCCAGAAGGCCAACCAATTCCTGGGCCGCATCAAAGGAAACGTGTCCAGCAGGTAAAAGGAGGTGATTTTCCCCCTCTACTCTGCTCTTATGAAACCCCACCCAGAATCCTGTGTCCAGTTCTGGAGTCCCCAACTTAAGAAGGATTTGGACCTTCTGGAATGGGTCCAGAAGATGGCCACAAAGATGATCAGAGGGCTGGAGCACCTCTCATACAAGGAAAGGCTGAGAGAGTTGTTGTTAAGCCTAGAGAAAAGAAAGCTGTGGGGGCACCTTCTAGCAGCCTTCCAGTACTTAACGGAGCCCTACAGGAAAGCTAGGGAGGAGTTTTTTAGTAGTAGGTATAGTGATATGATGAGGGGTAATGGTGTTAAGCTGAAAGAGAGTAGATTTAGACTAGATATTAGGAAGAAATTTTTTACTGTGAGGGTGGCGGGGCATTGGAGCAGGTTTTCCAGAGAGGTCATGGATTCCCCATCCTCAAAGGTGTTTAAGGTCAGGTTGGATGGGGCTTTGAGCAGCCTCATCTAATGGAAGGTGTTCCTGCCTGTGGCAGGGGAACTGAAATTATATAATCTTTCAGGTGCCTTCTGAGAATCATTCTATGTTTCTGTGATTCTGTTAAAGTCACCTCAAAAACTGAAAATCAACCAGGGTTTGGAAGCACAAAAGGATAAAATTGTGGGTTTCTTCTGCTTATTTTTTGCATTGAAGTAATAGTGCTAAAGACTTGTAAGTTGTATACTGGCTGCTAAAGTAAAAATCATGTCTCTTCTTCAAGTGTACAACACTTGCAGGGGAAAGAAGAAAACAGTTTTTCTGAAGTTGAAGAGCTGTATCTGCAAACAACATTTGATGAAATGGATATTTTCACTGACATTGCAGTAAATGTTGCAGACAAAAATGTGACTAGGTCAAGACTTGCCATCAACCAAAATCTTAGGGAAACACTGGAGAGTTGTCTTTTATCAATGTCAGAAAAGCTTTTAAGCAGCTATAGTCCTAAGGTAAGTTAGACATTATCCCTGGTTTCACATGTTTAACAATGGGCTGTATGTATAAGCTTTTCCATCTTTTTTCTAGATACTTGCTTTTCAAGAATTTGATAGCAGTCCTTTTCAGTCTCCCTTTCTGAGAAAGTAAGACAAATTATTTGTCTACTGTTTCTCCTCCTTTGATACAAATAATTTAGACAGCTCAAAACAGATCTCTAGAATACTCCTGCAGTAAGCTTGCATGCATTTACAGCCATCTATGCCATTTGTTTGTTGACATAATAGCTACTGAGAAGCAATTTAAGGATTTACTAAGATCAGAAGAGACAGCAATAGGAATCGTATGTAGGTCCCGACCAGTTCATGCTGTCTTCCCCTGGCAGGAGATGAATTGTATAAACGGATCATGTGGGAAGAGCTGGAAGTATTGCTTTGATGGAATCTAAAGGAGAGGGAGAATTTAAAGTACTATGAAGGAAGGCAGGGTAATGGCCATGGGACATACAGAGAATATTATAACATGGAGAGCCAAAAGGACATTTTAGGGTGCTGAGGCAACTGCACTGCAAAACACTAGGATGTGAATCTTCATTAATTTTGGTGAATTTATATTTTAAAGTGTTTTAAAGAAACTGAAGAATTCTGTAGTTTTTTAAAAAAAGTTTAGTAATAAACCACTGGTTTATCATTAAATGAACTGGTAAATCATTAAATACTCTTTTTTGATTTAGTCTAAGTTGGTTGCTGCAGAGCACCTCGTCCGATGTGTCACTCTCTTGATTGGTGTTCTTGGTTGCTATTGCCACACTGGTATACTTAAAGAAGAGGATGCCTGTAAGTCAGAGTTGTTCCAGAAGGCTAAGGTGAGCAACAGTGTGTTTGGGAGCTATTAAAAGTGAAAGAAACCATTAAATACACAGTACTGTAAAAAATTCTGTTTGTGTTGACACATTTTTAGAACATGAATGTTTCTACTGGTTTTTGCTTACAAAAAGACAGTTGAGAGAGATTTAAGTATGTTACTGCAGCTGAGTCACTGAAATTCTGTCAGTACAGCAACACTTCAGTTTTACAGTGGAGTATGTTCTAAATATTTCTACGTTTCTGAATCACCCTTTTTAGAAGAGTAAAATAATCATGGGCATGTGGACAAAAGGCTACTGAGAGGCCTTTCATCTATAGGTTTGTTTTACAGGAATTTGTTAAGTTCATTTGATGGTTTAAACCAGTATGAAGGCAGCTGCTAGTATTATTACTACTACTACTGCCTGAGATGTTTTCTTGCTTAAATGTGGAAACCCAAAATTTATGTACTAGGGAGGGATGCTTTGTTTTTATTTTGTGATGAAAATATCAATGTTTCAGGCAGGTCTAGGCCATCTTTTATCACTTATGGAGCAGATTGAGTAAAACAAAACTCCAAGAAAGAAAAAAAGTAATCCAGACTCATGGATGCACATTGTGTCCAAATAGCGGAGGGTTGGAACTAGATGATCTTTAAGGTCCCTTCCAAACCAAACTGTTCTATGATTCTATGATTCTTTTGTCTCTGGCTGTATACGTGCCAATGTATGAAGGAATTAACTGAGGTATTTTAACTGTGTTGTGTTTTTACTAGTCTCTCATTCATTATGCTGGAGAAAGCATTGCTCAGTCTAAAAACAAACTAAATGAAGATGCCCAGATCAACTCACTGAGGACTCTGATAACGCAGTGTACAAAATGTCTATGCAATTGTACCAAGGTAAAGTTTATAAATGTATTTATATTTCTTTCTTCAATTATGAGATTACAAAGTTGAATATCATACATACAATACCTGAAAAAAGTGAATTAACCTATCTATACATCTTGCTTTCTTACAGAACAGTGCTAATAAAATGCTTTCTAGTATATTTCTGCGTTTGTTAAGTTCAAAATTTATGAATGATCTCGTAGATATCTGCAAAAATCTGGTAAGTACATTATGTCTGTTTCTGTGGTTTTCTGTGAGAGGATTGTTTTCACAGTATAATAGTTTGGAGTCAAGCCAAATGAGATACTTATTACTGAAAAAAAAAATCAAAATACATTGAGTTTTATGGAGGATTCCTAACTGGAAACATTTCTGTTTAGCATTTGAGTTAGGCATAAGGGGAAAATGAGAGCAGATGGAAAACATTTGATCAAGGTTAGCATGCCGGCTCACATTAAAAACCAAATTATGTTATTTTTGGAAATTGTTTAGCACTATGTTAGAGTGAAAGTATATACAGATTTTATACTACAACAAGAATTTCTGTAACACTGACATTTGACTTTAATGCGCTTGTAAAGTGTGAAAAGCTTCTTTTTATTTTGTAGTTTGATGGATTTATGTGCCTTAAACCACTTTACAAGTGTTTGTTATATATATATTANTACTGACAGTGTCCTTGGCACTGTCTAAATCACAAAAACAAGTATCTGTCTTAGGAAGCTTGTGTCCTGAGGAGAATAGTTCAAATCAAACAGTTCACATGAGTAGAAGACAGGTTTATCACAGAGGGTGACATTTGTCAATTCAGTGTAGTCCTTATTGTCTTTACCCATTCTGGTTGACCGAGAACTGGAGTGTCTTTCCTTGTGTTATACCTGTGGTGTTTCTCCTGCTCTTAAAAAACACCTTTATAAGGGTGTGGTGTTTTTGTCAGATGGCATTTACTGGAAAACCAAATGAACTGGGAGAAGGGGATCTAATTGGGAATGATCCTGAGGAGAGTATAATGGAAGTAGATAACCAGGTATCTGATGATCTGTTTGATGATCATTTGGCGACTGACATCAGTGATACAAATGAATCTGGTGAGATGCAAAATGTAACAGGTAAGTCTTCTCTTGTGTCCAAAATTATTTGCAAAAGCTTATTTTTACAGCTTGCTCTTTACTCAAATGACAGTAAGCTACAGAGTTGTGCTGCATTGTTAATAGTTGAAGCATGTAATTGTTAAATGAGGTACTTTATTAATAATTCTTTTGTACCTCATTAGTGTTTTAAAGATGATAAAGAAGTTCTAACTCATTTGGAAAGGAGAAGATTACTTTTTATTTTATAAGCAGCAAAATGCAAGCAGAGAAGTTAGCTAACTTGTTCGAAGTCTGGCAGAAATTTTTGCAAAGAGGAGACTAAAAAGCGTGTCTCTAGGATACCTGTCTCTGTCATTAGTGTGCTTAATTTTCTTAAAAGTAGTCCGATTTAACTTTGCCCCTTTTACCAATCACAGAATAGTAATAATAATTCCTGATAATTCTTGACAATATCAGCTTTCTTATCTCTCTTGACCTGCAGAGGGACATGAGTCTGTCCATCTGTTCTTGTAAGGAGCTACATGTACTGGTGTTCTCTTTTGTTTTAATAGCTTAATTTATTAAATTAAATTTTTAATTTAATTCATAAAATTCATAAATTAATTATTTTTGTTTAGATTCTTATTCATAAAATAGTGTGCATTGTAGTTTTCAGTCAGGACTGCCTACTGTTTATTATTCAATGTGAAGAAATCAGGGTGTGACATTAACAACACAAACAGCAGCTGATCTGTTTTCCACCTCGTATTGAATAAGCGTCTTTAGAAGTGTCTTCTCCCACCATCTGATAAATAATTCTAGTAAATAAAGTTTACAATTGCAGAAGATTACAAGAGTTCTCAATGTGACAGGAAAATAGCATTTGTAACTATTTTGTTTAGGATATAATTGAAATTTCAGTGAGTGTATTAACATAGTAGTAATTGCCATAACTTCAATATTTTGAGTCCACAGTTTAAAATATATCCTAAGTTACAACTAGCAACAGAAAAGAACACAGCTGGAAACGGTTCCACTGAGTTCTTTGTAGCCTTGATGGAGAAATCAGCTGTATGTATGGGCACATAAAGTTCAAAGCTTCCAGTTTAGAGAGGACCTTTGTGGAAGTGCAGAACACTTCAGAAGCTGTTACTGGTGCAGTGACTGCTCAATAACAAATTAAAGATTGCTAGTACTCTGTCTCTTCTGAGAATTTAAATTAGTTTTGTAAAGACCTAACTACTAGGGGGTTGGAACTGGATCATCTTTAAGGTCCCTTCCAACCCAAACCACTGTATGATTCTATGATTATCAACTTTTGTGTTGTTGGAGAAGCATTTCTTACATGAAAATGTTATTTTCAGGTGCTTTGAGCCCACTAGCTGAAGAACAGTTGACAAAGCAAGATTTACTTCTCCTTGAAATTCTGCGGTTCTTATGCATTTGTGTAACTACTGTCCAAATTCAGACAGTGAGCTTCAGGACTTCTGATATACGGAGGAAACTGTTAATGCTCACTGATGGCAGCGTCTTCGATAGTGCTAAACCACTGCATTTGCACATGGTGAGTGTGAGCTTTTTTTTTAGCAGACCCACCGGTATTTCTGCTGTTTTTAAATTTGTATATTCTTGTCAGTTGTATATTCCTGTCTTTCTCTTGTCATCGGTCACCTGAGAAGACATTAAAACAGCTGCTTTTAGTGATTTGAACTGTGCTGTGGTCAGGAAAAGAGCAATTAGAATTTGCAAGCCAGGAAACAGACTTGAGAAATAAATTTCATAGAATCATAG
>WAAB01017324.1:0-11012 GCA_013389865.1 Piaya cayana | reverse complement strand
TGACAGACCTTCTCTTTCCTCAAACCAAACCCTTCTATCAAAGTCTGAAAGAAAAAAGCCAGAACTTCTTTGGCTGTCCACTTAGCCTTGGGGAAAGGAGCATTAGGAATGTAGAGACTTCTTCCTTTACAACATCAGTATATTTTTCTGCTCCAGTGCATGGCAGAGAGCTACTAATTCAAGACTTTCATGTCTGTGTGGGCACTCACCACTTTCTGTCTTGGCAGCAGCCAAATGAATCCCTGTGATGTCAGATCAGGATGCCAAATCTTCAGATCATGTTATTGGCATCAGCACTTGCCCATGGCACTGAGTGGATGAGCTGCTGTTGCATCTCCACAAAACAAGGATATGTTTTGACTAAAACCAAGAGGGTAAGTGATGCTTAACCACATAGCCTTAACAGCCCTCTAAAGACACTTTCTCATTAGCGCACTCCCTAAAAAAAGCAGCTCATTTTGATGGAAGGCTGATGTTGTAACTTCCTACAGTTGGCTGGAATTTCATCAGTTCTCATAAGGTTGGTAATTTGTTTTGTTGAGGCTGGGAAGCCTCCAAAAATAACTACTGGCATGTAGGATGCAGTCCTGGCAATTCTAGGATTTCAGTTTTCTGCCTGAGTCTATAGAACAGCAATTTTCTAGAAAAAAACCCAACATTATGTTCTACACAAAGCCAATTCTGTGTATGGACAAGGTACATTGGACCTTTGTCTCTCAGTATTTGTACAAGGCCTATGGAAGTAAACTTCTTCTTAGGACTATGGGTATGCAGCAAAGCAAAATGATGAAAATTAAACAAGACTTTTTATTGAGAGGTCTGATGTAATTTAGGACCCTAATAAATGTCCCGCCATCACTCCAAGAAGAGACAGATCTCCCATAGCTCCTGTGCCACATTTAGTCTCACGTGGATGTCTTGGGGTTGAGTCTGCTCTCAGATGGACACCAGACTTCGGACAACTAGAGCTCTGCTGTCTGTAGCTGATGGTGAGTGCATAAGGGCATGAGTACATGTTGAACTTAAATTAGGAGACTCAGCCTGTGGACTGAACGTTACCCCTGAAGTTGCGTGAGGTATGTCCTCCTTGGACAAAAAGACTGAGTCATATCTCATTTAACAGTAGATGTGTTTCTTTTATACACTCAGATCTCAAGAGTTAACGAAAGACTACACATTTGCAAAGAAGCGTATTAGAGGTCAGTTTAATTGCACACCCACAGGCATCTTGAGCCAACTGAGATGCTAGAGGACATCTGATACATCTGCACAAGTCTGCCAGATGTGACATGACAACTGCAAAAGGCACATCTTGCTGGAGCTGCACCTGGAGACAAGGTACAATTATTTCAGACACCTCAAATGCCATTAGGCACTTGTGCTTAGACAGCTGAATTAGCCTCTCAATATCTTTGAGGGAAGAAGATGAACTGCTCTCTAAAGGCATGATTCACAAACATTGGCATCTAGTACCACTGGAGACCACCTGCAGCCTTAAGACATCTGCACAGGGCTGGCAGATAGGACGCAGGACACACAGGAGATCTGGTGCTTTTCTGGAGCACACACCTGTAGCTGAAGCAGGGAGGTGTACAGAGCATGCTAGACAGCTGTGTTTGCACAACTGAAACCCACCCTAGATGCCTATTTGAAAGGAGCACTTGGCTGATCAGCTCCAGTGCTGATTCATGTTCGCTCAGGCGAATCATACCTGGGATTTCTCCAGCTTCCAAGAGCTGTGTTCTCCCTGCCCTCCTGTGAAATTCAGGAGATCAATCTCACACATCTTGTCTCTAACCATGGGACTGCAAAGTCGCACTCACCTCCGAGAACAGACACGTCCACCCTACAGTCCCTTGGCTAATCCTTCATTAAGCTTAAGGCAGTACCTCTGACACCTTGGAAACCACTGCTTGAAAGGATCATTATTCTTTTGTGGATAAAGCAATGCACTGACTGATGTTTTCTTTGGAGAACAAAAGGTTAAGGCTTCATTCCTGTGCAGTGCATGGTTGAGAACAGACTGATGTCTCTACTTGCCTTATGCCAGAAGAGCTGCCTTCTTTCTTTGTCTTGCTAGCCTGTGATTGATTCAGAACAGTCACATTAGGTGGTAGGGGTTTTACTCAGTGCAGATGCTTACTTTCATTCTGGAAAGCTTGTTATTATCTGCCCAGTTCTGTTTGGGATGGATTGCCTCACTTTCACTTGTTCATCCCTTCTAAAGTGAATTCACAGCTCAGGAATAAGGTGCAGGCAAAGGGATGGATGAGGGGCACATGCATTTTAAAGTAGGAAAGATATAGATAGCTTCTGATGATTTGGTGGATCAATAAAAGAAACCTCTTAAGAAGGAGGATTTTTTTTCCCCTTGTGGTTTTGGCTGTGAAGTGGAGTTGAAGATTGAAGTTGGCTTTTAGCATTGATATGTCTTGTAATTTGCTGCCAGATGGCAGGAGGAGCCTTCTTTTTTTTTTTTTTTCCCAACTTCTTTTTTTCCTATAGTGGCAAATGGTATTGCTTGAAAACCTCTGCAAAGCCCTGGGAGCTCCCTCTTTGCTTTGACTTGTGTCTCTCCTCCTCTATCATGCTCTATATAATTACGTACAACCACATTTATTTTTAGCAGTGCTGCACATTCCCCATGCTTCCAATTACGGATTTTGGTGGCATCTGTGACAACCCAAACATGTAAAACTGATAAGATATTTTTGCACTGGAAAGACTGGGTTTTCTGGTACACTGAATTTCTGGTTATATTAATTCTCCACTTGATCTTCAATGTTAGCTTCTGTAGCAACATTTACATGGACCTACTTAAAGGGTAGCAATTGTGATAACTATTTTTTACATGGGATGACAAATAACCAGCCTAAATTAGAGGGTAGACTTTCACATGTCTATGGTTTAGAGAATTTAATCCAACACTTGAGACCTAGTAGACTCAGTTCTCGGAGGGACATCAAGGTAACTACCTCCTAGATACCAGTTCTATAGCCAGGAGTAAACCAACAATTAAGGCAGCTACTATTTACAAATGCCTACACTTGATCTGACAGAATGAACAACCACAACATCATTTAGAAGTGAGGTCCAGCCTTCANATTTGGAATCCATAATGCAATGACATAAACCCCATAGGAATTTCCTACTGAGGCCACCAGATGATTAGGCTTACATGTGTCAGTCTACCATGCTCTGAGCTATTCTAGCCAAGAGCTATAAAGATTAGCTTAAGTCATAGAATCATAAAATCATAGAATAACCAGGTTGGAAGAGACTCATTGGATCCTTGAGTCCAACCATTTCTATCAAACACTAAACCATGCCCCTTAGCCCCTCATCCACCTGTCCCTTAAACCCCTCCAGGGAAGGTGAATCAACCCCCTCCCTGGGCAGCCTATTCCAGTGCCCAATGACCCTTTCTATGAAAAATTACTAAATATTGAGGTGCTCTGCCGAACTGAAATTTTGTTAGCAAGCAAGTTATTTAACACATAATAATGACCTTGCAGCTGTTCCTTGTATAGAACTAAACGTAGAATTTGGACAGAGCCCGTAGGAATATGTGAACACAGGAAAAGAAGACAGGAAGAATATCTAGAAGTGCAAATTCTCAAGTCAAATGAGGATGGCATTTGGCTTGAAAATGAGATATTTAAATTTAGATATCCAAATGTAGGAGTGTAAAAGTATTACTGGTGTCTAACCTCCCACCACTGACAATGAAGTGTCAGTCAGCCTTGTCAACTGCAGACTCAATTCAGCTGCCCACAGGTAAGCACCTAATGTTACTTGAGACACCCTAGTGTATTCAAGAAATCCATCTGTGGGTAGCAAATAGGAAATAGGATTTATGGGATATTCTCTGCCTCTTAGAGCAGCAGCTGTAGTCTAAGTGGGATAACCATGACCATTGTTAATAGCAGGAGGCTCCAATGTCCGAACAAAGGGTGGTGCAGCTCACCTTGAAGTACACACTTGAGGTACAGTGCAGGTTTCTGAGTACAGGTTACTAGAGCATTTGAGACATTTATAAAGCAGGTGGAACATCTTTCTGGGCAGGCAGGTATGACCACAGAACTTGTGGAAGATGCATTCCTCTCTGAAACATAAACAGAAGCCAAAGCAGATTACGCTAAAGTTCATGGGTAGATGTATAATGTGGAAAACCTGTACTGAAGCAAATGAATCACCTCCAAAGAGAAGTCATTGGATCTGCTTTAATTTTAATGACAATCCAGGTCTACAACTTAGTGACTGACCATTTTTTTCTCACTATTTTCAGATATTAATCTTGGGGAATAAACTCTCATGGACAGAGGAAAGGGAAGAGAGCCAAGCTTCTCCACCTCGGAACCATAATAGCTGGATCTCCAGCTGCTACCACCTGATGTGAGTCTGTGGATATGTCTCAGGGTAGATGACGTAGGAAAACCATCTGCAAAGCACCACTTAGCTGGCTGGTGGCACCTGGAGCTACACGGATGTGCACTAGCTTCTCATAGAGTTGTTCCCAATCAGCAAAGTCGTGCAGCTGACTTTGTAAGGTACAACTACCTGGCTTTGTATACTGGAAGAATGTGAGAGATTACGCCTTCCCTCTACCCCTCTCAGGGCCATTGAATCTGCCATTTCAGAGCTCCTTTGGCCTTTTATTGTCTTGATTTAAGGTACAAGACCTGTGAAAGTGGATTGTTCTGGGTTGCACAGTGGAACAGATTCATTGTGCCTTGCTCAGATGTTTGCAGCGCTGCCCAGAGATGGAATGATAAGGCTTGGACCACGCAGAAGAACTTCAGTTTTCTGGTTTGTTTGTATTATTACAGTAGATTCCAATTAATAGGTCCCCTAGTAAATGTCACCCTCCCTCACCTGGCAAGATTTCCTGGGAAAACACTCAGTGTGAGTCATTTCATTGCCTTGAAACAATGAATAAACAGCACAACTAATCCACGGAAAGGGCATGTTAGAGGGGATGGCTTAACAGGCTAAGCAACAGATTAAAAATGTGTAGACTCTCTGGAACCATAGCATTGAATTCAAATTGCGTCATTAGTTCTGTTCAACACTTTCACCCCCCTGTTTTTCCTTCTTTTCCCTTTCCTCTAAGGATTAAACCAAAGCAATACTAGCATAGAGTAATATGCTGCAGTATTTTGGACTACTTTACAATCCTAATTCCTGATTGCTCTGGACCTTGGAAAGCACCAGATATGTTTCACGTAATTGGGAATTTACCCCGTTGTCCTTGGACATATTCTTCCTCCTTTCTATTGTTATGAGCAGGACAGGCTGGATTTTAGCACCCATCGATGTGACCTTTGGGCATGTAATTCACCGAGTGCTTTGAGATCATGAGGGATGAAGGGTTCTGTTTAAATGCAAACTTCTTTATTATTAGCTCCCATGAATAGACTGCAGGCAACAGGTGTAAATTGGTGCTTGCTTAGCTAAGACTTTATGCTGTGCTCGCCTTGGTCATTTCTGCCTGGCTTCCAGGCACTGTCACTGCTTCCAAAGCTCAGGTTTACCTTCACAAATACTTTTGCGCTTCCTACAATAGCTATTTTTAAAGGCATTACTGATATAGAATTATACCCTATGGATTCCCCTTAGCCCTTATGGATCAGCAGATACAGAAAAGAATTCCTATTTTAGGGCTTTTAAACCTGGCTTTTGCAGATTCCTGCTGTCCCACTGACTACCTGGAAGGGGTATATGGGATATAACCGAAGCCTGTTGACAGTAAGTAGGCACCATCATCTGTATCAGAAAATGCTTAAAGGTCCAGAATTTATAAAGAAACAATTCCACAAATGATAAAGACAAAACTGGAAACTGCTGTCTGAGTGAGAGCTCTGAGCAATAAAAATGAATCCAAGGGGTCAGTCTCCCACTGTAAATTCAGTCCTCCCTCTTGTTGCAAACGTCCTGCGTGACCTTAAGAAACATTCTTCTTTTTTTTGCCTGTAAATAACATTTTTCCTGTTCTTTGTCCATGAGGATGAGAGTTAAGCTCTTACTCTGTATGTGGTATGGTGCCATTATTAATTGATTTATTAATAGTAGGTAATAAGACCTATTTACTAGTAGGTCTGGGAAAGTTCTGCTTCTAGGGCTTTTTTCTCTTTTAAATAGTTGAAAACCTCTGTTGAAATTGCATTGCTCCCTTCTGCCCTCAGCTGTTGGTAATTACAGCGTGATAGCATCAGTGTCAAATGACACAGACAGGCAGTCACTGGGAAACAATTCCAGGAACAGTGACTGCAGAGAACTGACCTGTGAGCAGTAGCAACTCATTCCCAGGGGTTGCCCCATGGGAGTAAGCGATGAGAAAAATGGAGAGTCTTGCAGGTTCAGCCAGTTAGGAGCCAGAAGTGTGTCATGGAGGCAGGTATTTAACTTGGCTCAGCTCTCCTTATTGTAGAAGAATTGGGAAAATCCTGCTCCTGTCTACCTAAAGCCATCATTTGATGGCAGAGCACATCTTTGCTAGCAGTTATAAGGACTTCTCCATTTATCTTTAAATCCTCTATTAACTTCCCTGAGAGATACACTACTATACTACTACCCTTGCTCAGGTTCTTCCCTGCTTCCCNCTCCAGAACACAATCAAGAAGATAAATATGAGACAGCTGATTCAGATGCCATCAGACACACATTAGCAGTCACAGAATCATAGAGTCATAGAATGCCAGGTTGGAAGGGACATCAGAGATCATCTGGTCAAATCTTTTAGGTGATCTAAAGTTCAAATGAGATGGCCCAGGACCCTGACAAGCTGAGCCTTAAATGTCCAGTGTAGAGGAATGAACCACTCCCCTGGGGAGATTATTGCAATGTTGAATTGTTCAAAAATTTTCTTTCATAACCCAATCAGAATCTCCCCAGGAGCCACTTACACCCAGCGCTCTTTGTCTTTTCCATGTTACTCCTCATAGGAAAAAAAGGATGTCTTTATTCTTTGGGTAAACACCCTTTCTGTACTGGCACATAATAATACCTGCCTGAAAGGAGGTTGTAGGGAGGAGGGAGCTGGCCTCTTCTCCCAAGTGACCGGGGAGAAGATAAGAGGGAATGGCCTCAAGGTCCACCAGGAGAGGTTCAGGCTGGACATCAGAAAAAAAATCATGGAATGTGTCATTGAAAACTGGAACAGGCTGCACAGAGAGGTGGTTGAGTCACCTCCCCTGGAGGTGTTTAAAAGGTGGATGGACGAAGTGCTGAGGGAGATGCTTTAGTGGTTGATAGGAATGGTTGGACTTGATGATCCTGGGGATCTTTTCCAACCTAGTGATTCTGTGATTCTGTAACATAAAACTGGTCAAAAGCTGCGTCTTATTGATGTTAGAACCAGAATGGGATAATACTTCTGATGGTATAATAATTCATTTTCTTATCATCACTTTGAGAACAAAATTTGATTTTTTTCTAAAAGTTTTGCTATGACCACTTCACAATATTCTCGGCTTTGCCAAAGTGCCACCCTAGCAAACAGCATCATGGGGATTTGAGATCCATGTAGAAAAAAACACCTTCAGCCCAGGCCAGTTGTCTAAAACCACCTAATTATGAATGTGTCCATAGCCACATTGCAATAAAAATCAATGAGAGGGGAAGAAAAATTAACTATTTTAGATTAAGTCAGTGCCAGCATGAGGAATGTGAAGAGCCAGATAGCAAACACAAGGAAGTATGGAAAACAATCAGTTTGGAAAGCAGGGGGAAAAAAAGAAAAATATATGAAAAATCTGGGGGAAAATACAAGGAAAGGAACTATTCAAGATTATTATTCTTCTAAAAACCCAGTAAGGATGACACAAAGAACAAGAGAATAATGCAAGTCCACAATGATAGAATAAAATGTAATAAGTTGGATTAAAGAAAAATTAATGGGCACTACTACGATTACTCCAGATACAAGACTCAAAACACATTGGAAAGACTCCCATACAAAGACAGGCTGAGAGAGTTGGGGTTGTTCAGCCTGGAGAAGAGAGGGCTCCAAGGAGACTTTATAGCCACTTTCCAGTGCCTGAAGGGGCTACAAGAGAGAATGGAGGGACTGTTTACAAATGCTTGTAGTGATAGGACTAGGAAGTATGGCTATAAGTTGGAGAGGAGCAGATTTAGACTAGACATAAGGAGGAAATTCTTCACAATGAGGGTGGTGAGGCACAAGTTGCCCAGAGAAGTAGCGGCTGCCCCATCCCTGGAGGTGTTCAAGGCCAGGGTGGATGGGGCTTGGAGCAATTGGATCGAGTGGGAGGTATCCCTGCCCATGGCAGGGGGTTTAGAATTAGATTATTTTTAAGGCCCCTTCCAACTCAAACCATTCCATGATTCTCTGGCTCTATGATTCTGTGAAATAACCTGGAGGCATTTCAAGGGAGATGTTTGGATGTATAGCACATCCAGCTTACAATTCTTTGGTGAAGACTATGCATGAGTCCCTTGCACCACATGAACACTGCTCATTAACCTTGACAGGAGATTTTGTGAGGACTTCACACACAAGCAAATTTGGGAAGACTGGTGAGGCTTTCCAGAAGTGGTCAGACCTGCTAAAAAGATGATCCCTACTGAAATGGTTTTCTGTGAGATTTGTGGGGATGGGAAAAGCTAACAGAAAGGCTTGGGTTCAGTTGTGTACACATTGGTGTCTGGTGCTGCACTTTCTCTGGTTTCTACAAGTCATTTCAGAGCAATGACTCTCACAGATGCATATTTTATTGTCAATAGGTTGTCAAAAATGAAATAAAAATTACCCACTCACTCATACTCAGAGAGTGGGGTTTTAGTACAGATATTTAAATTTGTATGCCTACTGTGTATTTTATGTACTCTTTATTATGTATTTATATGTTTAGAGTTGAGCGAGGGTAGTGTTTCCTTTGTTTGTTTGTATTAATTTGTTCCACTTAACGCACTTTAAGCATCTTAGCTGGCTTCTTTAAGCCTCTTTAGAAAGACTCTAGTCTTTATTCTCTTCTAGATCCTGTCTCAAATCTGCCGACTCAATGCAGATGTTGTGGATATCTTAGGTCATCTCAGCTGGCAGCAGATGCCTCTGGTTAGATCTGTGAATCACATTCCTACATGTGTTCAGCTGAATAGTTCTTTGGATCGCACTGACCTTACTGACTGATCTCTGCTGATTTATAATGAGAGCTTAGATATCTACTGACATGTAGACACCTCAATTTACATAGCTGTGGGCTGAGCGCTAAATTTTACCATGAAAATATTCGAAAAAACCCCACTCTACGGCGTATTCACGAATCATCTACTAACGGTTTGGTCTTGACCATATTTCAAACTGAGCACACTGTGTAGGTGGACATGTGTTCCCAACCGAAGCTCAAAATATAACTGCAAGTCATGACATCACAAGTAGGAAACAGCTAACAGATGTCATAAATGGAACCGGTACATGATACTAACATTAGGCTTCCCAGAAAATGTTAAGGATTCATATATTTTAGTCAAGACTAGCCTTGGATTCTCTAGTCTGACCTTATGCCTGACACAGGTTGGGGGAAAAACAAAATAAAAAATCATCTACTCCACTCCAAATATGACTTCAATAAGTTGCTTGCTTAAATATTTTTTCAAGAGAAGGTTACTATCCTGAGATAAAAGCCCTTCTCTTGGAAGATTATTATTATAGTTAATGACCCTAATGAAAACAAAGAAAAAGACAAGCAAACAAAGAAAAAGACAAGCAAACAAGAAAACCTCAGAGAATCACAGAATACAGAATAATTTAGGTTGGAAGAAACGTCTTGGAAGACATCTAATTCAACCACCTGCTCAAAGCCAGTCCACTCAAACTAAGCTGAAATGTTTTCTGGTTTGTTGTTTTGTTTGGAGTTATTTTTTTATTTGGTTGGGGGAAGATTGTTTTTGTTTTGTTTTAGTTTATTTTGTTTTGTTTTAATTTAAATGGCATGGCTGCAATATTGTTCTTCTTTTGGCAAGGGGATGATCTTGGAAGTAAAGAGGTTTTTAGCACTCGGTATTTTCTTCCTATGAAAGCCACTCTATATTTTTATGAAGCACTGATGACAGGAAAGATACCTGTATGAGGCTGTTGGGTAATTAGTAGAGCTTCAAAGCCTGAGAATACAACTGGAAATAATATATTTTGGCCAATGTAATGAGCTGAAATGTTAATTTGGAACAAATAAATTATTGCATCATAAATGCCCGAGTCATACATATAAGTCTTTAATCTTTGAGTACTGAAAAAAAGGAAAGATGTTATTTGAAATCAAGTCATAATAAAATACATTATTAATAGGAATTTTTATATGTGTATACAGTATCATTGATGTTTAATACTGTTAACATAAGGAAAATGCCAGCTAATTATGGTGGATTATGCCTGTGTGTACTACAGAGGCTTGGTCTCAGGTTTTGGTCTATAGAAGAAACATTTTCATATATAATTTTAACTCATGCTTCTTAGTAATCTTGTTGAATTTACGATGCAAGTACAGCATCTCAAGTCTCATAGATCAATCTCCACCTAGTAAGACAGAAATTGTGATTTAAGACTAGAGATTTGAGTAGAAGGCAAGTCTGCAGATGCCGACCCAAGCAATGAATATTGTGGAGGCTTGGGTCTGTTCACTACACATAGATGTTTAATGACATTTTAGGCTTCCCAGGGTATTCGAGGCATACACGCAGGGTTGGAGACAATACACAGGATATGTAGGAGAAGCATGCTCTTCCGAACAAGAGGAGACCAACAAGGGCATCCTGTGACTTCTCAAATGTCAAGACACCTATGTTTAGGAAACCAGGCTGAGTCCTTTGTGATTTGCTTATGGTGAGACAGGAAATTAGTGTCAAAATAAAGCTTGGACTCTGATTTCCTGAGCCTGCACCTGTTTGTTCTAGCCATAAAACCATCATTTTCTTTTAGAGCAAATAACTTTTGAAGGGTGTGGTTACATTGAGACAAAAAGAGACAATGTGACATCCTCTACTTGCAAAAGGAA
>WAAB01017322.1:26190-43425 GCA_013389865.1 Piaya cayana | reverse complement strand
TCTCTCCACTGTACACCTCCTAGCTAGCAAAGAAGTTTAGCTCTTTTGATTGCAGTATATTCTCTGCTTAAAAACCAAAAAGAAATATCTAATGTACAGCATGAGATGATAATGCAGTATCTTCTCATCAGAAAAAATACAAAAATATATTAAAAAAATCCATCTGGGAGAAACAATATAAGAATTGTTAGTAGATTATCTTGGTTCTCTTAAATAAATTTATATATGGAACCTGAAAAGGCATAGTAGTTAAAAATAGTTCCGTGTACTGAGGAGAATTAATAAGAGATGTCAAAGCAGAAGATACTTTGTGGAGCAGGTCCACCATCAATACATGATATTATGCTAATATGATCTGATTCATTTTATGAAAAGGTTTTGAAAATTTCCAGTAGGATTTACATTGCCAGGCATGGATAAACTATTTTAAATTAGTTGCTTATTTTGAAAAGCTTATCTCTCTGTGTCCTATTCCAGAGTTCCTACCCAGATACTTTGAAAAGATGGGTTTACTTTTTTGCTAACACACTGTCATTCATTTCTGTTCTGCTCTCAATTCACTTCCTGTCTGGCTATAATAGAAAAGTATGAAAACCATCCTGAAAAAGTCTTTTCATGAGATTATTTCTGTAATCAACAATAGATCAGCTTCAACAAAGGACACATAAATCTTAAAATCAGTCAGCATATATATACTATTAATATGACTATATAGAAACAGACAAGACTTAGATTCATCACACAAACTTTAGGTACTTAGTAAGCCAGAAGATTATAGAGACCTGTAAGACGCTATGGGCATCACTATTGACAACAGCAAGAGTATGGTAGCTTCAGAGGGTGCATCATTCCTCCTAAGAGCTGAGTAGTTTTCTGTATGCACACATCTAATATGTTTTATGTAATATGCACACTTCTTGTTCAACTGACTCTTTAGTGAGCACAGGGCAACAGTCCCTCTAGATTCAATATCCCCATCAGTCACATAAATGAAATGTGATAAATCTAGGTCTTGATATTTTAGAGGACATACCTAAAAAGACTGACTGAGAAGGCAGGTGCTTAATGGGAAACAATAGAAATAGGTGTGTGGAGACATCAGACTATCCCTACTTTATAAGCCATGGCTGAAGGAATTCCCTATAAGAATGTCTTGGAAGAGCTGAGTAGTATTTACTCCCCTTCAGACACAGGATGAAATCATGGGCCCTTTCTGGGTACTAAAATATCTTTGGTTTTTGTTTGCCAAAATATTTCAGAGCACAAGATTGTTGACACTGAAGGACTTACAATGTGAGCAGAAAGAAGAAATGTCTGAATTTTTACCAGAAAAAGTGAGAAGGCATAATATATATTATTTACTACACAAATGTATGTGGAAATTATGCACATAATTCACTACTGCTAGTGAAAATATTTATTTAAATATTGAAAATTAAATTATAATTGAAGTCTTCTTAGTGATGACAGTGAGTGAGCTAATGTATGAATATGAATATAAATATACATCCAGTGCTGAATGACAGAATTTCTTTCAAAGCTACAGCCAAAGAATCATAAAATCATAGAGTAACCAGGTTGGAAGAGACCCACCGGATCATTGAGTCCTGAGTTTATGGATAATATTACTGAAGCAGAAATTAAAAAAAAAATAAATCTGTAACAACATGTTATATATGACCTCAAGGAGAAAATGAAGAAATTACTGTTGGTGCAGCAGAAGACAGAGCCACAGGAAGAAATTTCAGAAGCTGTTGAAAGAGGAGACTTGGAAGATGGTATTAGGCTAGTGGTCTATACAAGTGTCTAGGAAAGCAAGGGGAAAGATGCACACTTACGGCTCTTGCAGGTTAGTTAGAATGGAATGAGTCATATCATACGTGGAAAAAATGATGAAATCAAGTGAGACACTCAAAGACAACAAGAACTAGATCTGATGTTGCATGCAAGACACGGCAGCCAGGATGCAAGAGTTAACAGTGCTGCTTCATGTGAGAGAAAGACACAATGGTGACAAGTAAGCTCCTATCAGA
The DNA here is from genome assembly GCA_013389865.1 of Piaya cayana. Lineage (NCBI taxonomy): Eukaryota > Metazoa > Chordata > Aves > Cuculiformes > Coccyzidae > Piaya > Piaya cayana. Next base: position 41,392 of record WAAB01017322.1, on the reverse strand, counting down.
CAATGGAGTTATTTATATGCAACTTAATTAGAATGAGGACTTCAATGAATATGAGGGAAAAACTTTATCTCTGGGCTTGTTCTCGTACCAAGGTTATCACATTTTGATGTGCTATATAAAATTAGCTGGAAAGAGTAAGTTTGCCTGGGGTCCTGTTTTGCTCTTTCCCAGCAGAGTTTGTTACTGTTGTCACAAACTGACTAAATATAGATTATCCTTTTTTCTCCAAGATTTTCTTTTTCTTTTTTTATCCTGGCCTTTCTTAATCCCAGGGTTTTACAGGTGTCATACATAATCTTCTGTGTTTTCTGGAAATGCCATGAAAGAGTTCAATTTAAACAGCACAAGCTGTCTTCTTCCATTGCTGCAGTTTTTTAACTATAAAAAGACAATTATATATACTATGAGAATGCTGAGGACTGCACCTTGGAAGGCTGAAAAAATGAATTGTGACTTCATTTGTGTGGAGTTATGGTAGCTTGAAGGTGAAAGTTGGAAGATCATTGCTTAAGATGTAGACATACTTCCCAAATGAATAATTTTGTCATAGATATTTTGGCTGTAAGGAATGTCATAGAAGTGTTTTGTCTTCTTTATGGTAAATTACTTGTCGAAAGATATTTACTTATTGCTAGTACTCATCCTTAAAAAAGAATATCTGTTCCTTATGACAACATTCATCAATACATGGCAGCAAACCATCATTCACTGCTGGACTTCTTTAGTATAGTCTGCCCACAAAGTGAGTTTTGCAGGTGCGTGTCCTTGCTTTGGGTGCAAGTCAAACGACCACAGTGCCTGCCTTGATCATGTGACTGATCAGGTGGCTACAGATAAGGAGAAAACTGGAAATAAAAGCCATTAGTTGCATTAGCTGTAAAGACTGTTGCTGCTGTTATTCTTGCTAATATAAACCATGCAGAAAGACCATAGTTATTCAAATAAAATCACTAGCATAATCAGAAAAGAGCGTGTTTTCACAACATTTATGCATTTACTGTGTGAAGTCTTCAGCTCAGCTTCACACGTGCTGCATCACCACCTCATATGTGCGGTCATAATGTGGAGCAGAAATTTCACATCAGCCTCACATTGTCTTCATATGTCTTCATATAAATATTAAACTAAACTTATCAAGGAAGTAGTGAGATTTCATACACCCTTCCAATAACTGATCTTTTATACCTTAGATGTGCCATTTTCTCAAAAACTGATGTCAGAGTATACAAACAAATAAATAAAAAATCACACCAATCAGCTGATAAGAAAAGTCGCAGTTCAGGTTAACGTGTGTTCAGAGGTCATAGGACCTTTATTCTTCTAACACCACTGGAAGTTATACATACAATTTATCAGAAATTGCCTACCATGCCAGCAGTATGTAAGACCTAGTCCAATCTCCGACACAGAATAGGCAGTGGTCCAACATGAGCATTTTGATATTGATTTCAGAGAGAACCTAAGTGCTGCATAGCATCTGCTTGAGGACTTTATGCTGCTGGACCCACTTAGGGGGTGTTGCAGCCCAGACTGCTCCAGGACAGGGTGAAGGAAATCAATTCCAGTCCCAAAAAGTTTAAATCAAAGGTATGAATTGATCTTTATTACAATTTGGATTTTTGGCAGTAGAAGTGAAAATCCTACTGAAAGATTTGTGCTTTCTGTAATGCAATCCTATACTCCCATGACACCTTCACTCTCCAAAACTAAGGATTTTTATTTTTCTTTCATAGGCTATGACAACTATACATTTCCCTCAGTTTAAAAAAAGAAAAAAACAAACATGTAGGATGTTGAATAAGTATATGGATACATGAGATTTTTTTTTAGATCAGCATTTCCTACAGTATATATCATAATAAAATGGATGAATGACATCCTTATGGTAATACTACCCTGTTTCATATTGGCAAGGTCAGTACTTGTATGCTTTATCTATTTCATGAATGCTATGCATGTCAACGAAAACTGCCTGGAGGAAGCTTTAGCCTGTGTGCCTTACATAAAAGCAGAATTATTTGCGTTGTACCCATGAATTGATGCATTTTGCTTGACTTTTATTAACTATTTCCTCTTCTGAAAAATCTCTCAAGAGCTTACCAAGAAAAAGTGTTTCAAAATTAAAGAATACTGATTTCTGCTGGATTACATCTCATAATCATGCACATTCAGACCATCCTGTGAAGAAACTGATTTTTTATGGCCTTCTAGAATCTCTGTCCTGAGGCTATGCTCATACATATGCAAACTTTTGCAGCTTGGGGGAAAAGTGAATTCATACAGTCTGTAGCCATCCCAACAGCTTCAATAAAGGAATAATTATAAACATATTGTCTAAAGTCAGCAGAGAGCAGCAAGCTTTTCTAGAGTTCAGAGTACAAAACTGAGTTTGATTCATCTTCTAGAAGACCAGTGTCTCCCTGTTAGCTACAGAGCTAACATAGAAAGACCAGCTTTCTAATTTTGGCACCTAATTTATATACCTAAAATAAGGTGATGTGATTACCCTCTACAGCCTGAATTCATCTACCATAAATTAGCCATCTGGAGCTTTTAAATGATTAAGTATCACTCCATGATTCATCCTGTCTATCCTCAGCCCTGTCAACATCAGCATCTGTTGTGCATCCAGATACAGGCAAGTGAAAGTCTATAGCTATTAAAGCTGCCTATTTTGTTCATCTGCAGAACTCTCCCATCTCGACATAAACTAGAAACCAAGCCTTGACCAAAGTACAGTTGGAATTAACACCCCTAAGTGCAGCTGTTAAATCCTAAATGTTAGACATCTCTTAATTCTTGCTGAATCTCAGACCCACATGAATACCTAGCTGAAATTCTAACTTTGTTGTACCAAACCCTGGCCTCCTCCAGCTCATCTTCACCTTGGCATTAACAGACTGAAAACAGAGAAGCAGAAGAGGTAGTGAGACAATAGAGGGATTTCCACACACCCCCACCCCCACCCCCCAGGACCATTTAAACATTCTCTGGGCATTGTGGTCAACTATCCTTGTAGCGGATGGCCTTTCCATTTTAACCAGCTCCACGATTTCCTGATCCTCCTATGGGCCACTAATAGTGTCAAAATGCAACACTCATTTAACTTTGGCAATATCTGGTCACCTAGTGATAGACTATGGCAAGTAACAAGTGACTTTCCTTTTTTGATGCCCAGTCTGATATGATGAAGGTGTTGGGTGAGAGATGGGCCATTAATTAGAAATAGTCATGGCTAGAGGAGGAGAGAGATACATTGGAATTCACAAAAACATTTTGCTGGCCTTCAGTTGCCATCTGCATAGCTAAGGCAAAATCAAGATGCGTTACTCAGGATGAAATCCTACCAAAGTGTTGCAGTGGCTATGGAGGTGAACTGGCTATTTGTTACAGTAGAGTCAGCACAACAAAAGGCATTCAGCTACCTGTAGGGGTTGATTTATTTTCCAGTGATTTCTGGATCAAGCAGTCCTATCTTACCCAAATGTAATGAAACATGTCTAAGAAATGCATGATGCTTATAACTGCCTTCTAGCAGTTTGCATGACATCAGTTGGAGGGATCCAATGAAATAATAAAATGCAGATGCACAGTAAGGAAGAACATGCTCCAGCACACTTCTGTGAAACACCTTCATATGGAAGTGTGAATAAGAAGCTTCATATCTTATACAGAGACAAAAAAAAAACAACCCAAAAAANGAGACACCTTCATACGGAAGTGTGAATAAGAAGCCTCATATCTTATACAGAGACAAAAAAAACCCCACCAAAAAACCTTAAAAAATATGTCATGAATTAAAATCCTGGAAAATAACTTCGTTCTTGTGTGCCATATCCTTAGAGTATACTTATGACAAGGGATTTCAGGTTTTGAGGTGACTATGTTTTGAACTTTTTACATTATGTTTACAATGTAAATTATGTGAGCATAGCTCTGATACAAGGTGAAAACCCAAAGCCATATTTTCAAAACAATACGTTTGTGAATGCTATTCTCCCAAGAGGAACAACAGAAGACTAAATAAAAGACTGAATAAAAATGTTGTGGGATGCCTTGGTTTTGATGTAAACATTGGATTATTTCAGGAAGAGATGCAGCCATATGGCATTCAGTCCATATCCTCTAGATTTAAAGAGACAGAGTTGGAGAATAAATGTGTGATTGTAATAGCAAAGCTCCTCATGCTAAAGTTTATAATACTATCTGCATAAACTATTTGTATTAAAAATGACGCAGTGGCCAAACACTGCACAGATCTTTATGAATCCTTGAGACTTTTTCACTGGATATTTCCATTTTAAAAGGCAGCAATGTTTAGGTAAAATGCTACCTAAAACATTGGTTGCACTTGGATTCTCTGTAGTGGGTGTTGGCTTATTGCTTAGATGGGTTGTTTTTTCTTCCATGAAATAAAAAGCCAAGTAATTGGACAACATCCTCAGAGGAACTGGAGTAACCTCTTTCAGTTAGAACCACCAAGTGTAAGTCGTTCATTTATGCATTCTCAGTAAGATTTTTTTTTCCCCTATAAAAATCTTGTTTTTAATTTAAAATCTGATTCTTCTCTCATCAAGTTTGCCTTCATTTCTGTAGCCAGACAGAAGTTATTCTTTTCTAAACAACTTTTTAGGAAGCACAGTTCCCACCACTTAAAATCACATACTAACAGGAAGTTAGTGTTTTCTTCCATGAACTCTCACTGAAAGAACTGCAATTCTACTTGCAAGATATGCAAGATTCTTTAAACTAGTATATCTTTAAGCTTTCCCTTAACATATTTAAATTCAATGAACTTTACTTTTATTATTCCCTCATTTATCTATGAGCAAAAAATATGATATGATAAATTGCTTCTGAATGTTGAATGTTCCTACATGGAATGAACGTAGTACCTGTGTTTGTCATATTGAGGGTGAAATAGGTGGCAAGATGAGTTCAGCTTTCAGAGAAGAGTTGTTTGCTTCGTTTTCTTTGACTTGCACATTGTTGTTGCTCCTGGTTTTAAGGTAGTGAGAAAAAAAGACATGCACATTATATATAAGGCTAGAAAGTTATAAAACAACGCTTCAAATTCATATGTGTGTGTGTATGTATAAAGATTGTTCAAAATTTTATTTGTTATTATTTGAAGTTCATCAAATCAAGAGCCATGAAAACTTAATGAAATGCATTATCTAGAATAATGTAACTAAAATATGGGCATAACAGAAAAGAAGCGAAAACAATACTCAATGTTCTAGTGAGTACTTATACTTCTTTGAGTAAAGTGAAACATGCTTTATGGTGGGAAGTGATAGAAATAGTACCAAAGATAGTTAGACATCTATTAAGACCGAAGACTCTGAAATTCAGCCAAACATAAACAGTTCATGACAAAAGACTGAAGGGAATCTTCAGAGTTAAATCCTTCTACTTTACTCTGGCTGCTAGGCAAATTCCTAGAGAATTATGCTGGAGGTTTGCAGCCCAAAATCCAGAGTGAAAGCACAGCCGATTAGGTAAGCAATGTAAAAATGCTAGTATGATTGAAATATATCTCATCATGCTGTGAAAACAGCAACACTGTTCATTTCCTAGCTCCCTTAGTTTTGTTGGACAGAGATACCCAAATTTTAGGGAAATGAGATAAAGAAAGAGAGCCTGTACCATTGGCATGGCAAAGTAACTGGCTGCAGTGAACCTCAAATTTCATCACAAATTTATAGTGTCAACAATCATACAAGAACAGCTAATAAACAGAGCATTCTTAACACAATATAGTCTCTCAAAGTTGCACAATGCAGGTACTTAACTATATGGCAGCATGTGTGAAAAGCTTTTCAGTGAGTCAGAAACCTGGCAAGAGTCTTTGATTCCATTAGATGAGAAACAGAGGAGACATAGAAAACCTTGCAAGTAGCAGAGGAATAGAATTAAAAATAGCCCCAAAATACGTAGCACAAAATCTCAAATAGTTTATCAATAATAAAATTATCTATGTGATGTTTCTAGGCACGCAAACCCATATTTTATTTTGGTTTCTTGCATTCCAACAGGTATTTAACAATCTAACTAGTTAGAAAGAAGGGCTCTACACCTAGGTTTATCTCAAAGGGTTGTGAAACAATAACAGTCTTTTGCTGTTGCCAGGCTCTGGGAAGTTAGATTTCTCAGATCCATTAAGCATTGAAGTCTGTACCTAGTTTCTCCCATTTTATGCTAAAGATTAATCAGAGATGCCCGGTGCCAATTGCACAAAAAAAGAAACCACGTGACAACTCAGAACAGATGAGCTCACCAGAGCAGTGGAGAAATGATCAGGCATTATGTTTTCATTTGTTATTTCTGGATGGACCAGGTGATTCCACCAAGCTGCAAAATAGTTTGCTATGAGACCACAGGCTCGGGTTAGTCTTGTCTGCATAGATTAACTTTATGTTTTACTCACTATCCCACGCTGTATGTTGCTATACATCCCCAGCTCATCAAGCAGCAGGAATCAACAGTAGGAACAATTATTACAATGTAACTCTCAAGTTAACAAGAGCTAGCAATTAATGTCACACATATGTATAGACGTGGATAATTCTTGGAGATCATTGTTTGCATACTCAGATAGGAACCAGGTCTAACTGAAGCAGAAGAAGACAAGGTGCCATAGAGATCTGCCGAAGCTTAGATGGATGTGGAGAAAGAGTCCTTTCCGTATTTCCTAGACTGTTCACACCAAGATCAAGTTTTGAAAAAATGTAGAGACAATCATGTTGCTTATTCTAATATTTAGTGCTCTGAAGCTAAAAGGAAGATATTGTGTTCCAAGATGATCATTCTGGCAGGTCTCACTGACACTTTGTAAAGAATTAAACCTAACACAACTAAGTAATGTCTAGATGTAAGAAATTATATGTAGACATCTTTGAAAGTTTGCTGATGGTAGAGAACAAAAGTTAGTTTTATGCCCATTGAAATTTTTTATGGGTAAGTAAGATCACAGACCTGAGAGACAAAAAAATGAACATTCTTCTAACAAATAAATAGGAAATTCAAAAAAAATCCTCAAATAAATATTATCATCCTACTAGGAATATAAGAGTACATTTGGGAGAAGTTCCTTGATGTAAGTTTAGCCAGATGCATAAACCACATCTTTCAGTCTGTGAAAACATCAGAATGAAAGTGGAAAATTTGCAACACAGGTAATTTCCACAGAAGCATTATGTGGGAGTCTCTTTTCTTAATATTATCCAAGTATCATAAATTAAAAATAAGAATTCACACAATGTGTTTCTAACACAAGAAAATGAATTCCTTCCTCTCTCCCTCCATCCCTTCCTCCTTCTTCTTCATTCTCCTTCCCATCCCCATTATTTGTTTCCTTATTTTAAGGTGGTGCCTTCATTTACCACAATCAGAATTATTCAAAGACCACAAAACCCCAGCTAAGCGAACAGCTAAGAGTGCTTCTAATTAAGTCAGAGGCATCATGGGCAGATTACTATTGATCATATGTTTGCATGTGAATTTGGGCTCAGAGCCATGTATATACTCCTCATTACTTATATCAGTAGAAATAGTACTGTGAAGACAAATGTAAAGAGAGACAGAAGGTCTCTGTGGTAATCAAAGTTCTTTGTGATCAGAGATCCATGAAGATGCGATTACAGAGCTGACACACTGTTCTGCCCCTCCCTCCAGTACCCGGTGGTAAACTCATCTGTGATTTACTGACAAGAGTCTTCTATTATTATTATTATTATTATTATTATTATTATTATTATTATTATTATTATCTATTATTACGAGAATAGTTGGAGCAGTCATAAAGAGAGGGTAGAAATCCTGTGAGCCAGAAATTTGTTGCTTACACAGTTTGTAGTAGAGCAAGGCTTCCAGCTAAGTCACTGGACTCCTCAGTTTCTAAGGATGCTGAGTGCACTCAGCTCCTTCCAGGGAAGGTGTGTGGGCCCTGCTGGAAGTATGACACACGTACACACTCACTGCTTCAAAACAGGCACATCAGTTTTCTTGCCTCCAAAGTGTGTGTTTTTTTCCAGCTACATGAGATGATTTAACAAATAGTGTTACCTCCCAGCACAAAACAGTGCTTCTCTTAGATATGGCAGTAAATGGTCAATGATGATTGCTGGTAAACAGCTCACATAGGAAATCTATCTAACACACAGAGACAGCGTCTGAGATCTAGAAATGAGCTCATAATCGTGAGACAGGACAAACGTGTTAAGTCTTATGTTCCATTTGCTTTGTAGAACAACATTTGTAATAGCAAATTTTCTACTACCTCATGATAATGTGAAATTTGATAGTAAGAACCTCCCCCCCAACATTTTCCATTCTAAATCTCAGAATAAAAGATGACTAACTTTATGGAAAATTTATTCCACCTATAACATGCTGTTATTATCAATTTAGTTCAGAGAACTTCCTGAAAATCGTTGGATGTCATTGAAATTATTTTCTTGTTGACTTGGTGTCTAGAGGATTACCAGCCTGACAGAAAAAGGAAAAATATATATATACACATAATTCTGGGTACAGGAATAATTTTCTTTTATTCATGTATAAACAAAAAGCAGCAGTATTTTTTACTCCGGTAATTTATCAGAACATACCTCCACCGACACACTAATTTTGCAGCTACCCAAACCAGGAATGATTGCATGATGCAATTTTATTTGTGAAGTGTAAATTAGAATTTCATCATAAACCCAGAATATTCAGAAAGACCCTCTATATTTACTTGGTTTCACTCATATATATTAAAACAAAACAAACTCCCCATAAAGATCTAAATTAATGAATACATAGAAACCCAAGGATTTTCATGTGTGGCTGACTCAACATAACTAAAGGAATTTTAAAATGAAAGAAAATATCACACCATTTTTTTTGCTATGGAAGCCTCCTAAGTAAAACTATGAGAAGCAAGACCACAACATGTATCAGTGAGCTTTATAAATTATGTCAATGCTCTATGAAATGCTGAATACCTCATAAAGTGCCAGATTTTGGACTCTAGGTTTAATCATGTAAACCAGTATATCTTTCTTTGTTCTCATTTATTACACAGAGAGCACACAGACCTCAGCAAAGAGATGGCTACTGAACAAATATAGTGAGAAACAGATCTTAAACAAATGAGATTTCAGCTTAAATACATGAAAAATATATCCAAAGTTTCTACCAGCAAGGTCTTAAGATGGTTATTAAAAGTTTTTCTCACACTGAAATAAAAACAAACCACCTTCCCAAACATAGGATGAGAGCCAAGAGACCTTCAGTTTAACCTGATTAATTAACAAGATGCAGAAAATTTCAGACTAGTTTATCTGTGGGACATCAGCAGCATCTTGGCCGGGGAGGGGGAGGAGGGAGGGGGTCTGACCCTAGATTCAATCTACCTGACTTTGCACTCTAAATATTTACATCTGAACCTATATTTTCAAATGTCCATTTTGTCAACTGGGAGAAACAAGCTCTTTTAGAGCCTGATTCATCTGATCTATTGTAGACATCTGCCTTAGGCTAAATTGAATTGCCCTGGCAATGACTCCATCGCTCTGGGATTGCAAACGGAGTCCAGGGTGACCAACTTGGTGAAGCAATTTACAGAAGAGGCATCTAAATTTCAATGAATGAATCTTCCTTCATGTGTCAAAGGTGTGAAATGCCTCTGGTGAAGCAAGAAGCAGAAACAAAGTGGGAAGTGATAGTTTGCTTCTACAGTTTTTATTTGCATACATGGCAGTGCAATGTTAACATTTTACAACACAGATTTTGCCTTAGCAATCCATACAACAGCAGACAAATTAGCTTTGGGGAGTGAAATAAAGTCAAGATGCAGGCTGCCCTCTTGTTTCTACTCTGTAAAGAAACTAAATTTACCATACACAAAAAGGACTGACACTAAATATGATACCTGTGCATGAATTTGAGAAAGATACTTATTCTTAGAAGGTGGCTTGATTATTGTTTTCCTTGAAGAGAAAATATTAAGTATGTTGACTACTATAAATTATTAATTTTAGGCTATTTGCATAGGTTATATGTTTAATGGATAAATAAGAGAAGAAATTACCTTCTCAAAGAGAAGAAATAAAAGAATCAGTAAGAACTATGTACAAAACCATTATCTACTCTTTTCTAGTTCTTCAGAATTAGAATGAGAATAAAACTAAACAAATATATGAAATAGGAGGGAATTTTTAAATCGAAGTGTACTCTTAAAACTTTAAAAATCAATGATGCTGTAATGAAAGATATTAGACTTGCAGAAAATATTTGCAGTATTTATGCTGCACCAATTGTCATTTGGTTGTCCTTCAGTTATATATGTGTATTAATCTTCTTATGGCTCATGTATTTTTCTTTTTTTTCTATTTTTGAGACTATTTGTGGGTTCACCAATTAAGTTTCTCTGATAGAAAATAAAAATGAAGCTATAGCTTGCATAGTAACAGGCTTCCTGTATTGTGTAATAGTAAAGAAGACGTGATAAAATTCAAAATACATGTTCCTACATTTTTCCATATGATGTATTTATCCAGGCCCTGTAGAAACTATCCGCAGTTGTCTTAATTACACAGGAGGTCAATTTTACACAAAAAAGTCACTTTTCTTTGTTCAATTAATTTTCATACTTCTAGATTCATCACTATTACAGTCATTGGATACACTGATAAAAACAGGAAGCAGAAAGCTGTCCAAATAAAATAAACTAAACCACATACATTCCATGGTAAGTCTTTGCAGGGCATTGTTTTCGTCAGCCCACCAAAGCCCATTCTCTTCCAGTTGTGCTTGTAGGGGCAAAAATGTTAGCAGGAAAAGTGGAGATCATTTTTAAAAAACAGACTTGTAAGTTGCAGTGGAACTCAACAAAAAAAGAAAAATATTTTCGGTCACAAACATAGCAAAACTAGTTGATGGGGATAAAAGTAGAAACCATACTGACTAGTAGACATGTCAAGAGGTGACAAAGCACTGGGGACTGGAAATTGCAAGAAAATGTGTAGAGCATACACTTCTGTTTGTGGAACAGAAGATTACTGTATCAATAGCCCTAAGTGTTCAGGAGACAAAGAAGTTCATGAGCTGAATCTGTCCATGAAAAAGAACTGCAGAAGGATCTTGTGGAAAGATCTCAAGAGACAGAATAGCCATCATAAAGTGCCCTATTGCTCCTATGAAACGCAAAAGGTTCTTAGTGAATACAGTCCCACTGCTATCCCAGTTCTCCCCATGGAGCAGAACCAAATGGAGAAAGCATCAGATGTGAAAAAGTCTACTTCAGACACAAGGTGATGAAAGGGTGAAAAATCCCAAGTGCATAAAAGTCTATGATTTTTTATTATCCTCCTTACTAGTTTCTAAACTTGATGCTATGTTTTTACAGATATGAAAAATGTAATTTCCTCAGAAATAGCTTAACCATAGTAGCCATTTTACACTGAAGATATTTAACATATTTTTGTATTTCCTTTTGACTTATTGCTTAATGTGTTCCTGAAAAGCATTTAGTATCACTTCACTGAAGACAAAATAAAAATCTGAATAGAGCAATATATGTATTACTTTTCCATCTCTGGAGACTCAGATTCAGACACTAATGGGATTTCTACAAAAAAAAAGAGGTACAACATTTCAAACAATGACATTTCAGGTCATGATTAAATGACTTATTTATCTGTTTTGGGACCTACTGAATATGCTTCTGACTCTCTGTTCCATATTTTCAAAGTATTGAAATCCTGCTATTAAGGATTTTTTTCAAACTAGTGCAATGTACAATGTCAGACCAAAGCGAAATGCAATTACTCTGTTGTAGATTTTCATTTCTAAAATGGACACTGAAGGCAGTGTTTTTTCTCCTTTTTTCTTGTGAGATTTGAAATTACTAAATCCAAGGCATTAGCATTCAGGTTGTTTATGACATTACAAAATGATGAAAGTAGTTTGAACTGAATAGTAGCTTAAAGTGTGAGACATTTTGTGAAATTATGCATCTGTTTCTTCACTGGAAAAATTTGTATGCCAGCCAAAGCATAGCAAGGCAGAGAAGCTGTGATTAAATCAGAGGAAATTTTATTATAGTGTCCAGTTCAGGGTCTCAGCAGTCCAGGTAAGGAATTTTTAGCATTGCCAGTATACATAAAATACACTTCAAAAGTAAAAATAAGATATGAAAACTTAATTATTAACTTACTATGCTTTCTTAAAATAACATGAATTTGTAAATTGACAGATAGAAAAGGCTCTAAAGATCTAATTTCATGACCATGTCAAGAATTCAATAAAACCCACAAGACAAATATTTCCCTGAGAGTCCATATAAACTCAGGTAAACAAAAAAAGGTGTCCATGCCAAATAGGACAAAAATCTGGTAAGAGATCTTCACTGCAATTTTAATGAAATAAATATAGACTTCTGTCAAACACAGAGCCATTTTCAAAACACTTGTGAGTTGATCTGAATACAAACTGAACTAAACATCTAATTGCCAGGCTGAGAGCAATCATAGTAGCAGTTTATCATCTTTTTGGGTCTTGGTTCAGAAATTAGTTCCTAATGAAGGGAAATATGCACATACTTAAATTTAATTTCAGATACATGTTTGCATGTACCTAAAATTAAGCACGTGTTCAGTTAATAAACTTGAATGCATATTCAAGAGCTAAAGTCCAAAGTCCCATTTTGCAGATCAGAATCAGAACTGTCTATATACACTAGTTTTATTAAATATTACCATCAGGTTTTATTCACCTTATTTGCATTACTATATACAGTTTTTCTTTACATACATTTTAAGTAGTTTATTTTGAGAAACTGTATCATGAAAGTGCTGGGTTTTTTTTCTAATTTTTGTGTGATCTCCATAAAAATATTAACTATCTGAACACTGGTAAGTACATAAACTTATACATTAAATACTTACAAATAGAAGCAGTCCCTTAAGCAGCATTTTATGATAAATGGAGCCACGTAAAACATTTTAAGAAGTGTTAGCAGAGATTTCTGTTTTCATATGAAATGCAAAGCATATTATTTACTGCTGATAAAAACATATATACTACAGTTGCTTGGAAAAGTGCCTGGAAGGTTCATACAGATGGAGAGAAACATTGATCAAGATAGAATGAAAGATACTGCTGCATTTTGAGTGTTCAGTGGCCAGAGGGAAATTAAAAGGCTGAGTTCTGTCATATTCCCAAAGGAGAGGTGACAATATAAGAAAGCCCCAAAACTCATAATTCAGTCACATTAACTGAGCGAAGAGGTCAAAGACAAATTAGGATCTCACTCTTAGATAACGGTTACATCCTGTGAGGTAGATCCATGTTACAGACTGTCTTTCCATTATGTAGACCTCAAATGGATTTGAAGGATTCACTATCCAACTCAGGAATGACTGACAGTACAAATATCCACCTCCAGTAAAGACAGGTCATTTTGCTGAGTTGGTTATTTCCCAAGAATGAGATGGGAGGGGTGTTTGTCTCCAAGATGGGATTCACAGTGGTTGAGAGGATGAGTGCTGTAACACGGATAACAGATGAGAAATGTGAAGGTGTAGCTGAAGTACTATCTCCTGCATGAGCTCAGGCACCTGTGGGAGGCTGTAAATCAAAATCTGCTGTTCTGTGACCTTAAGTACAAGCAACACAATATTGGAGAGGTGCAGAGTTGGGGCGTCCTCTTACTGCTCCTTGGGTCATTTCTAAGTTGCAATTGGTTTTTTGAAAGAAAAATACACGAACATAGCAAATGACACCTCCTCATACCCAGCCAGTAAGATACAGCTTCTTACCTTTCCAGCTATGTACTCTTTCAATCTAGGAGGAGGTAAGTTCCCTGTAGGTTGCTGTCCTAGATAGTCATGTGAGACATCAGAGCTGTCAGTTCATCTCCTGCTATTCTGAAACTGATGACTGCTGTAAGTACTGGGGGAAAAGGCCTACCACCACTGGTTTTATTTTATGCATTATAGTTCAAGTGAGTTAAGATCTAAGAATTTAATCAGACTCTTCCAGAACCTCAAGATGCATGGATAGCTGTATTCATAGCCAGCTTAGGCAAGCTTTAGTTGTTTGTTTGTTTTCAGTTAGACAGTCGGTTCCATCAAGTCTGTAATGCTCAGTAATATGTTTTTCAAGTTGTAGCTATCTACTTTGGTAGTACATTTCAGTGTTCAGAGAAGATTTAAGTTAGACTATCCAATAGTCAGCACATTTTAGCTATTTAACCAGCTTAAACAACTGTGTGGTGTTTGGCTGTGATAGCATTAATTTTCTTCATGGTACCTGGTATGGGGCTGTGTTTTGGTTTTGTCCTGGAAATAGCATTGATATTACAGGGATGTTTTAGCTGTTGCTGAGGAGTGTTTACACAGAGTCAAGGCCTTTTCTGCTTCTCATAACATTCCACCGGCGATTAGATGTGGGGTGTACAAAAAGTTGAGAGGGGACACAGGTGAAACAGCTGACCCTAACTGACTAAAAAGCTATTCCATACCACAATGCAACTGGTTTTCCTAAGGTTGTCTCCAGCACATAAGCAATTACATACCCCACTATATACCTAAGCAGTCAGTTGTATGTGTGTCTCAAAACCTCTGTCTGAGTCTCCACTTAACCTCCTTGTTTTTACCTTATCTGCTTCATATGAGGCTTTGAGCAGCTTGTTCCAGTGGGATGTCCCTGTCCATATTGGGGGAGTTGGAAGTAGATGTTCTTTAACGTCCCTTCCAAACAAAACCACTCTATGATTCTATGATTCTATGATATCTGATTTTGCCTTCATGTTTACATACAATGATGGTGTCCTAGGGCCTAGCACATTCTCACACTTAATGTCATAGGTCTCATGATGGAAATCACAGCTATGCAGCTTTTCCCATACTGGTCTCAGAATAAGGCATCTAAAGTAAATTTATTTCACCCAAGAGTGGGGCAATTCAGCCTTAAGGTAGACAGTAGCCCAGCAGCCATCAAAAGGGCTTCACAGATGCTTTATGGACGTGAAAGAACTTAAATGGTATAGGTGGGTAGATGCTGTGTATCTAGTCTTTGCAGGAGTTCATTCCTTAGGGCTTAGAAGGCAAAATGTAGCTGCCTTTAAGTTGGGTTTTGATTTGTAGAAGAAAAGTAAATGATGAAATAATCACTATCAATAATGAGGGTTTAGTTTCAGTTCTGATGTTTA
>WAAB01017322.1:0-23030 GCA_013389865.1 Piaya cayana | reverse complement strand
CCACCACTCTCTGGGCCCGGTCAGCCAACCAGTTCTCCACCCAGGAGAGTGTGTGTCTGTCCAGGCCGGAGGCTGACAGTTTCTGCAGCAGAATGCTGTGAGAAACTGTGTCAAAGGCTTTGCTGAAGTCCAGGAAGACCACGTCCACAGCCTTTCCCTCATCCAGTAGACGTGTCACTGTGTCACAGCAGTCTTCATTTGAAATTCCAAGAATGAAGCAGTTTTAATATACAGTATCTATTGTAGCATAATAGATTCACAGATCCGCATCAAGTGACTCAGGATATTATTTTGCAGAGGTTTTGGACTGTTTACTTGTCATGTATATATGTGAGCTGGATTCATATCCCTTTTCAAAGGGACAGATGAATATAAGCATTAATCAAACATGTGCTGACTCACTTGAAAGCAGATTTTGAATCTGGATTCATGCTGAGATTAACTAGCTTCTGCACTATTTTCCCTTGGAAGTTGTCTCAATCATTGTCCAAGTTGATGTTTTTCAGTACAGATAAGTAAATAATTGTCATGTTCTACTAGTTGCTTTCCATTTCTTGGGTATGACAAACTCCCTAGGAAACTAATATGTGCAGCGGTTTCTTAGTGTGAAGTATTTGGGTGGCCACATGTTGGTTTTTCACCTGTTCCCAGAGGTGATCTCACATGGAAATTTGCAGGTCTGATGAGGAAAGAGGCAGGGGTGGGGATTGCTTGAGAATTGCTGTGTTTTCCCCTCAAGTTTCTCTGGGCACAGCTTAGGATGGTGAGAGAGGGCCTGGGCAAAAGACACATCAAGGACCACATGAATGGTTACACAGCATGGATGATCACTGAACACTGCTCCAACCCAAGGCTCTGTAGACTGTTTTGGATATATATGCAATTCTTAAGCCCCAGCTGATACCACGGCAATAGAGAAGATAAATTTAATAGTTCTTACTCCATTTGATTAGCTAGGTTCTCTGTGCTGTTTCTGTTTCTCTAAGAAATCCTACGTCCACTATACAGCCCTGTGCTTGTTAGGGTAAATATCAGCAAGTTCTGAGTGAGGGTGTAACTTGAGCATGGAGATAAATATGAAGTCCCATTTTAGAGTGAGTAATAGTTGCATAGAGAGCAATGCATGGTATTGTATATAGTCAGTTTGAGTCTGACTTTTCTTTCCTTCTATCAGAAGAAAGCATCCTGTGGATTTCAGTGAGATCTGGATCACTATTTCTTTCACTACTTCAATGGTATGAGCAGTACCCTCTGCTCCCATTCCGTGGTAATGTTAAGAAAATAAAGCATTAATTGTAACTATGATTTAGCGCTGTCATCATTCTGACAAGAATCCCTGAAAGATTGAAATACCGAATTCAAGGTTATGTGGCGTATACGAAGGCTGAAGGAAGACAGGTCAGCTGTTTATATATTTACATTTCATAAGGGTGGACATTTTAGCTTTGAGAAGAAACTGTTTTTTCAACAGACTTTTTTTTTTTTGGTTTAGCTAATTGGATTCTCTCTTTAAAAAAAAAATCACCACCTATGTCTCTAAGGCAATAAATGTCTAAAATACAGTGTTTAGTATTTTCAATAAGATTAGTATCTTAAAATAACCATATAGCCAAATACTTTCCAAACAATTTTCTTCACTGGCTTGCTCCAGACTTATTACACTTACAGGTACATCTGATTTTGAGATATTCATTACTACATTTTCATAATATACAGAGTTATTACAGAGCTCTAGAGTATTGGAGATGATCTTAGCTTTAAAAATGTGAGTGGAGAACAAAGATTTTGTATGTTTGCATATGCCATTGTTTATGCCTACAGACAGATTCACAGAGCAGAAAGAGAAACTGTGTACGCTTCTTTTGCTACTCTTTTATACTGTTTCCTTATGTTAAATGACATTTTAAGGACAGACATACAACTGTCAGAGTCAGATTTTAAGTCTACATTCCATTCTGCAGGAATATATTACCCAGGATGATGAAGCATTTACAGAACAAAAAAGATTAGAAAAGTGCCTGAAATAAAATAAAAATCCAGTCAGAAAAACAATATGCATGTTCTTACTTATAATTTAAATAATTAGTGTCTTCCATTACAGCTAGTGTTGGAAAATAAACAAAGTAAGTTTGGAAATCCCTGGAATATTGATGTGAATAACCAAAGCCATTCCTTATGTTTTAGGGGGAACCTAGACATAATTCCATCCAACCCCCTAGTAATACAATATCACTTTAAAATTCTTCTTGATAGGATTTGTACATTGGAAAGAGATCAAATAATATATATTTTTATACCCATTTTCTCCTGTGCCAACATTGGTCTGGATTTATCTCATCATATTTAAGCACCTTGCTAAGATGTCTGAATTAACAGCTAGGTCTTTCTAATTCTCTTCTCCAGAGCCCAGGTGAGATTAATCCCCTTCTGGAAATGCTTATTTACACCAGTTTCATAAGTATCAGAAAATGTCTTTGAACCATTTTGTTATATTTATGTATAAAAATTTTCTTACTTCCTGCTTATACATCGGTGCACTTAAAAATAAAATTTTGTCTTTATTAATGTTCAGTTATATTTCACCAGGTTAAATCAAATTCTTTTCACTCCATTCCACACATAGGCTGATAAACAAACTGCGTTTCCTGCATCTATTCCAGTTGAAGATCTCCTTTCTCACACATGGGTGACTAGGAGAACATAGAGTCTTGCATATAAGTGCTCACCAGGGCCTTGTATAGCAGTATTAATCTTTGCCAATCTCCGTGTCTTTTCATCTCTATGCAGAATTGACTTGCTGGTTTTGGACTTAATGTTATTTTTGGAATTATGGAGTGTCCACAGGAATCTCCTTCATGCAGCATATAAAATTGACCTAAGTTCACTGCAAATTTGAACCTGCCTGTGTTTGTGATTTCACAGTTCTCAAGTACTGACCTGTTTTTTACTTGAAATGTATAAAAGCCAAACTGTAAGTGAAACCTACAGGAGAAAGGAGACAATAAATACTTTGTATTCATTTGTATTTGACAGCTCTGCTAATTCAACTTGAATTCCAACTGCTAAGTTGAGTTACACCCTTTAAAATCTCATCACCTATATAGAAGCTTCTGCAGATGACTTAAGATACTAAACCACCACATGCAGTCCCTGTTTTTAAGTAAATTTACACAGGTGCCATTAGTTGGTCCTGCATTTTTAACTTTACCAAGCAGGTCTGGTAACAATGATGATGGTACATGGAAATACAGGCCTAACAGTTCAGTATTTGTTTAATATATGAGCCCTTGTGTGCTCTGCATCACAATATTTTAGTAGATATTGTCTTGCTGTCATAAATAGGAGGCAATGGAAGCACTATGTTCCCGAATTCCCAGCAGCAATGATTCTGAAAGTACATAGGGACAAACTCTGCTCAGTACTTTTCCATAAGTATTAGAGAAGACCTACACCTTAAAGAGGACATATTTTGCTTACTGTTTAGCATTAGATTTGTTCTAATACTTTAAAGCTTCAATCAAAGATCAAAACACATCACCATGGAGAAAGCCATTAATAAAAAAATTACTGATTAAGTTTTTTTGATAAATCTTGAAAAGATTATTTTAGAAGAATTATATTCTTTAAAATCTGTAAAATATTCACTCCTCCAAGAATTATGTGTGTCTTTTAGGCTTTCCCTGTATCATATATTTAAATAAAATATGTAAAGCTGACATTTTAAGTCATCTCTCTATAAAACAGGACAAATTTATAAAATGGTCTGAATGCAGATGATAATGATATGCAACTTTGTTCAAAGAGTACACATTCATAAATCCAAGTGCCTTTTGAAGTTCAGTCTCTTATACTTGTCACAGCTTTCTATTTCTCAGGACTGAGGTCTCTCCTCAGTTCTGTGAAAGTGAGAGTTTGTGGGAAACACAGTTTTGATAGCTGCCATTTTGGGTTACAGAGCAAGGAAATAGAGATTGAAGGTGCAAAGGCCATTGTCATGGGTAAGGTAAGATGAAAAGCATGAACTCCCTTTTGCAGTGTTGTATAAGCCTGGAGTAAAGAAGTTTTCTCTGGATCAGAGAAAGTAAAGAAGCCATCAGATCCACTCATTAATGAGAAATGCCTTCAGTAAACAGTGCTTTGTGTGCTGTAATCCTTTTACAAGTTCCAGTTTCATAAAACAGTGACAGTCTACATCAGATTTCTCAAATATGTATTTCTGTTTAGTCTCACATTTGTGTTCCTTTATTTTCCACTGATGGAGAGTGTCCTCGATGACAGCAAGGTTACAGTGAACCATGCAGCCCAGTCAGACTTGCAAATGGGGAACATGAGATTGTGGAGGTTGATGACACAGCAACATCAACCACAGATGCTCTTAGAGGAAGTCACACATGAATTCATTACACACATCTCACACCTGGACTATATGACCAGCAAGTTGGCTGACTCAAATACTGCTGTACTAGAAAGAATAACCTCCAAAACAGAGTATGAATGGTCAGCCATCTGTCAGTGTCCCTGTAAGTGGTTGCCAGAATCCATATTACTCATTAACATCTTGCTAGCAGGTTAGATGTGAACAAGGAATAGCTTAATATCCTCCTTGGGTCCAGATAATAATTTGCAACTGAAGCAGTCCTGAAATAGCCCATCAAGATATGAGGTTAGGTAGTAGTTACATATCCCAGATGATGAAGAAGAAATACCCAAAATGTTATGAAGAAATATTACTGTTGCAGGACCATGCAAAAGGGTTCTGTACCTCTTGCTTTGTAGTTTGTCTCCTGTATAACAGTGGAGGTACGGGAGAATTTCCTTTAGTTCAAGTACTCAGGACACTAGCAAAGGACTTCAGTATTTGTAAACCAAAGTCAGTGGAAAGTAGCAATTTGCAGCATATTCTCACTATGCTTAAGGTAATCAGAAATGTTTCCAGTGAGCTATCAAGCTGGTAAAATCTGGAGTACCTCCCGTGGGCTGCATTCCCAGCTGGAGTAAATCCAGCAGTGTCGTGAGCAGAGGTGCATCAGTTTCCACTAGCTGAGAATCTGATACAAAGACTTAAGTAATACAGTATTGATTTTCACTAGCTGACGACTTCCAACTACATATCAGGTCATAAGAAGTTAGAGTCTTTTAATTATTATTTTTACAGACAGACAGCACATGACAGTGCTAACATGGGAACTTCACTACATTATGCATTGCTGTCGTGTTTATTAGAAGCAGGTTACATTCATTTGCAAGGTCTGTTTTCACACAAGCCTTCAAGTTTTAAAAAGAATCTCATCCAAATGCAAAATTAAGGTAATGATATTATTTACCTTATATTGGGAGGCCAAGTTAATTAACAGTTAATTAAAGTTAATTTTGACATGTCCAGATTGAAGTTGGCTACAGTCAGATTGTATCTTTGCTTTCCTCAGAATCGTCTAGCTCCATAACTTGTAATTACACCAGCATACATGTTATTAATACCAGATATTTTTTCCTGTCCATCTTATGTCTTAAGTTTTATAAATATTCTAACACACCATTCTAACTTTAAGGATCTCATAGAAGTGGTAAATATTTAAATAAAATTAACTATATCGGGGAACTCTATACAGGTGAGAAAGTATCAGTTACAGAAAATATAGGATACAAATATTTGTAGAGAAACAGGAGAGAAAGGAAGATCTTTAAAGAGTGTTTAGCTCATATTGTATATTATGACTCTTTTAGGAAAATTCAAACACTTCAGCTATAGATTTGCTCTGTAAAGCACTTGATTTTAACAAATATGATTACAGCAGAATGACAAGTAAACAATTGTTCCAAAGTCGCCAAACATGATTCACAGATTACCATTTTGTTAATAGCATTGGCTTAAAGAACAAGACAAAAAGGAAGCCAGGAATGAATGTCTTAGAAGAATATAAGTAGGATTTTAGTTTATGTAGAAAATTAAACTGGATTTTATCAGATCAATGAAAACTCCATAAACTTAAATTTTAAAATGATTCACATATTCCAGCATCATAAGCAATGTGCTTTGATTCTAAATGCATTCTGCAGTGCTTTATGGAGGAATAAATATCACTTTTCCCCTTTAACATTATTATTAAAAATAAGTAAACTTACTCTGGCCATGTTGATTATAGCCCTATTGCAGTCATTATCAATAGTTGTATCCTTTAGCAAAATATTACAGAGTTAGACAAATATCAGCTAATAACAAATACGATCCTGATGAATTAGGTGGTCTTCTACAACGGAGCTACAGAGTTGGTGGATAAAGGAAGAGTAACATCATCTACCTTGATGCGTTTGAGAGGTGGGCCTATGTGAACTTCATGAAGTTCAACAAGTCCAAGTGAAAGGTCCTGCACCTGGGTCAGGGCAATCCCAAGAATATACACAGGCTGGGCGAAGAAGGGATTAAGAGTACACCTGAGGAGAAGTATCTGGGGGTGTTGGTGGATGAGAAGCCCTACATGAGATGGCAATATGAGCCTGTAGCTCTGAAAGCCATCATGTCCTGGGCTGTACCAAAAGCATTGTGGCCAGCAGGTTGAGGGAGGTAATTCTTCCCATGTACTCTGCTTTCATGAGACCTCACCTGGAGTATTGAGTTCAGTTTGGGACTCCTCAGCACAGGAAGAGCTTGGATCTGTTAGAGAGAGTCCAGAGGAGGGCCACAAAGGTGATAAGGGGACTGGAGCACCTCCTATACGAGGATAGGATGAGAGAGCTGGAGTTGTTCAGCCTGGTGAAGAGAAGGCTCTGGTAGACCTTATTGCAGCCTTCTAGTACATAAAGAGGGCTTACAGGAAAAGTGGTTCACCCTGAAGAGAGGCTCTTTGTCATGAAGTGTAATGGTAGGACAAGGGCTTATGGTTTTAAGCTGAAAGAAGGTCGATTTATATTAGATATTAGGAAGAAATTTTTTTACTGTGAGGGTGGTGAAAAACTGGCACAGGCTGCCTAGAGAAGTTGGGGATGCCCCATCCCTGGTGGGGTCCAAGGTCAGGTTAGATGAGGTTTTGAGTAACCATATTTAGTGGAAGGTGTCCTTGCTCATGACATCTTTAAGGTCCATTCCAACCCAAACTGTTCTATAACTCTAATATCCTTGATACAACAAGTAGATTTCAGGAAATCCCAGACCAGCTATGTCATTGATGGCTGTGTGTATGAATAGATGGACAGGTATGGTCTCATTTTTCCGTGCTTCTCTGAAACATTTCAATTAATAAGAACCACAACATATTACGATCTCACCTACAGGATATGTTCCAAATGAATATGTTAATACTGTCTTTCCTAAAAAATTACACATCTACTGAAAAGCAATGAGAAACTGCATTTCTACGACTGCCTGCCTGTAGTCTTGCAAGGGACTGCGGTCTTTCCATCCTTAGTCAGAATCCATATGCAGCTACAAGAGAAAATGTTCAGTGATCATGTATTTAAGTGTTACCTACACAATGCTGCCTGTTCTGCACTGTTTATGACCAAATAAACACCACCCACATAGCTCAAGCTTTAACCTATGCAACTCATGCATGGAGATGAAGTAGAACCAGAGCAAAAGATGGTGTGCTCTTTGGCAAGAAAATAATGTGGTGCAATCTCTAGGTTAGCTCACTAAATAGCATACTTGAATAGGACTTCTTGCCAACATCAGCTGATTAGAATAAACAGTTTTACATTGCCAAACAAAGCTTTAGTATTTCATACATTTATACCGTCTCATTTAGGATACATATATGTAATCAGGGAGGAAACCTTCCAGACTCACACACTTCCATTTGGCCCAGGGAGCTGAAGATTGACTCCTCAGGAGTGCTGGCCACAGTGAAAAAACTACAGCATGTTCTTGACACAGCGTACTGCTTGCCTGAAGCTATCAAACTAGATTCATAGTCTACCTTCCTTATCTTCAAGGCCCATAACGTCCCAGAGGTACCATTCAGACACCAGGTACTCAGTATTCTTAATATAATACATATAAAAATGCATGCATGTTTGTAAACAAAATTCCAAACAAACCTCTGTTCACAGTCTGATTATGAGAGAAGGCTGGCAAATATTGTCAATTTATGTAATGTTGTCTTTTAGGCAGCCAGACAGTCTCCTGGACACTGTAAAGCCTATGTAAAACAAATTGCATTTACTGTAAGACTCGCTTCACAAGCATTTGGAAAGAATGCAGTCCCTTAAGGTTTCCTTGCAAACATGCTAATAGCAGGATATCTTGTCATATTCCTATGCTCTCTTCTTGCAAGCATTGTTTCGTAATTCTTGAAAAAAACAGAAGAAATAAGCCCAAGATGAGAAATTGACTATTGCTGATGGTAGAATACAACTGTTTTCTACTATGATTGTTTAGAAATGTGAAAGAGGAAATTCTGTGGTAAAATAATATACCAAATATTAAGGGAAACATGAATTAATTAATGAGTCAGCAAAGAGCTTCCATCATGGAAAAGGACAATAAAGCACAATAGTGACTACATCTGTTCTACAAGAAAGATGTTGTAAACTAACCAGCTGAAGATTAAGTCCCTGAATTTGTTTTGTTTCTTCATTTTCATACTGGGTGTTATTTATAGGAAGTCACATATTCAGTATTGCTTCATAAAAATTCCCTGCAATGCAACACTTTTATTTTCAAGCATGGCTTGTGCTAGACATATAAACTAATATTAAAGAAGATTGTACATTATTTCTTAATCAAAGCTTTAACTGGTCTAATGCAGCTATCTTTTCTTGGAAAATGGACTCTCTACAACTAAACATCTAGAATGTCTTGTTGAGAAAGATTAGAAATGAAAATGCAAGTCAAAGTTCTTAAAATATAAAAGCATCCATGAATAGTAATAACAAAAAAGCATGTGACACCTGGGATGTTAGAATCTCCTCTCCTAGGTTAATGATTAACTAATAGGCTGGATTCCTTGTACCGTTAACAGAAGTAAGACTAAGAAAACTTACTAACCCTCTGTAGGTCATTGGAAGCATCTATTCTGTTAATGCATGGACCGTAGATGCTCAGTAAGCAGCATCCCCATCTCTAAGGTTCCAGCACTTATGTTCCAGTGAGACAATAAGAAAGTTAAGTAGCTAAATTAGGACTGGCTAGATTCTACCATCAGGTGGCAGAGAAGAAGTGGTTTGCACTGACATCAGCTACGGCCTCCAGAAACAGTTTGGTTTGCAGAGGTGTTTATGCCTTAAGCGTATGCCATTTTAAAAAGCTGAACTAAGATTTGATGGAAGTTATGGTTAGGAGAACAATAGCAGCACTAAAATTTATTATGATAGCATCATATTTCAGGATGTGGGTGTAAATCCAGTTCTCAATGGCATCACTGTCTGATACAATAGTAGCTAGATCCAAGAGGGACTCTTACCATCAATTCTCTAGTCATGTGCATTTGAATAAAAGATGCAAGAAAACAGAGGAAAGAATCAAGCCAGTAATTATCAAACTCTATATCAAGGGGCTGTGGTGAAATGCTAGCATAACTCACAGACAGCAATGCAAATATAGCATCAGATTTCTAACTGAAAATACAACAAAGGATATGTACTTTTAACTAAGATGCCTGAAGTAATTCATCATGGACTTGAGTAGAACCATGTCTTAAGCTACTTTGATATCTCAAATTTGAAGCAAGTGACAGAAAATGTGACACAAATACCACAATGATATGGTTATATATAAAATATGAATTAGTGCTACTCTGATTGAAAATACCCTCTAAAATTAAAACAGCAACAGATTTTCTTCACTTGTATTTCTGTTATCCTGAACAGATTTCTGTTTCAGAGACAGGCAGTTCTGCTGGCTCTGGGAGCTGTGCGCTGAACATGTCACAAAACCAAGTGCCACAAAGCCATAAATACTATGTTAACCAGGGAGATGAAACATGGTTTGGTCCAGGAGCACTTCACAAAGAAAAATGAGTACTTATCCACAGGGATACTGGCATTCAAATTATAGGACAGGGACAGTGTAGGCTTGCATGATGGAGCAAGACAACAATGCCAGCCCAAATAACCCCTGGTGTTTCGTTCTTAACAGCCAGGCAGCCCTTGTACCCACTGCCCTGCCAGCACATGCGGTACTGCTTTAGAGGCCTAATCTTAGGTTTTTCCTCTGCTTGGTAGCCGTAGCTTAGTCACTGAGTTTTGTTTCTGTGTTTGTCCCTCCTTTCTTTTCTTAATGCAGAAAGATTTACTGAGTATGCAGACATATTGCCTTGTAACTTGACAGTGTATCAGCAGTCACAGTATAACTGATGATCTGCCCCAAGGTGTGTCAGTTCAGCCATTCTTGTACTCTGAGGGTCTCTATTAGCCCCAGCACAAGCCGATGATTAGGACATCAAAGCCCAACACTGTAAAAGAAAATCTCACTTGTGCTGCCAAAGGTAACAGGTATAGAATTACTACACATGTTTTTATTCATCCTGGCACTTTCCCCCTTTAAATAATTATAACTCCTGTTCACTTATTCATATATTTTAAAAATTCACCGTTTTATTTATTATCTTTGAATGTATTTGCATGCACTGTGCCCTCTCATCAACACAAATGCAAATAATAATTCAGTTTATCATTTGAAATAATAATCATATTTTCATTCTTCTATCTTTATTGTAGAACCTGCTTTGTCTGCTAGATTATATGCATAATTCTCCTCTAGGTTCACTAGCATGAATCTATGGTACAGGAAAAATAATGTTTATGAAAACATAATTTACGTTCTTTGTGTTAGGGAAAGTCTGTCACACTAAGTTGTATGCATTTTAGGGGACTTATTAGATACCAGGAATGTTACCCACAACTGCAAATTCCCCACAGATGAGGTGCAAAAGATTGTTTTGTGTTATTTGCAGAATAGGGATGCCTGGGACTGTGGTCTTTTTGCTACCGTATCTAACAGTTAAATTACAGTGAAGGAAGAAAGGATGCAATGGTTGGTGTGGAGGAACATTACAGGGTGATGACTGATCTATTACGATAATGTCAGAGATCTAGATTGACTGTAATCTTTTAAAATAACTGGTTTATGGAAAAGTAGTAGGCATTAATGTACTTCCTTTATCTGCTACATGCAATGAGATTGGCAGCACATTTCCTGTGTTGAACAGCAATGCTCCCTTCAATCAAAGGAATCTCTATCTTCATTTCAGTTAGACCTGCCAATGTATTTTGACTTTATTGCTTCTGTGGTGAACTGGTTATGCAGACAGCAGAAATTATGAAATTGAGCTGAAATCTCCTCTTCTTTTCCTAATAATTGTATAGCTCTGTGAAATAACATAAAGGATTGGAAGGTGCTCCTCTCTCTGACCTTGAACGGTAGTAAGTGCGGGGAAGCTTGTTACCAGGATTCATCATTCTCGGGTCAGTGGGAATGTGCCTCCTTTACTGTACCTGTTGAAGAAAAGCAAGATAGGCTTTGGCTATTCAGGCTATATGTATGGTGGGTGTGATGGGTGGAGATTTCAGTTGATGTTTAAAATGCAAATGTATAAAGATTTCCTGCAGATAATAGTTTCCTAAAGCTGGAATCACAAAAACAGTGCCCCAAAATAGGAAAAAAATATTTATTCTTTACCTCATAGGGTATTTTATAAATGGGGAAAAGGGTGAAGAAGTTTATTTTCCAAGTATAAAACTGGATCTGCTTTTAAAAGAATTGTTTCTATTTTTCCAAAATGAGACAAAGGAAACTGAAGAATGAAAAAAAGAAATTTGAAGCTTACAGGTTATTGTCAGAGTCAGAGGATTTGCTGGAGTGGTGTACAAAGAAGTATACATTTATGACCTACAAATTATCTTGAAACTTATAATGCACCTACATCCACTCACATGCACTGGAATATATGATACCTGTATGCAGGCTTTCAGAATTGCCATTGGTTAGAATTCCCAAGTTTTCTTTGGGAAGTACAGCCACTAATATTGGCTAAAACAAGCAAAGTGTAACCATTAGCTTTGATGGAAACGGCAGCAGTCCCCACATTTGTGATAGGCTTCACATACATTTAGAAGGCCTCTATTTCTTACCTTTCCTACCCTAACATATGCCTTTCACATTTCCCTCCAAACAGGATCCTAGCTCCTTCTCCTCACTTGTCTTGACACTCTTGGTACCCAGGACACCTCACACCACTCTCCTCAACCCTGAAACTGGTGCAAGTATAGGTAGCAAGGAAAATAAGCTAAGAGGAATGTATGAGATGATATAAAGTAAAACACAGATGACACAGCTTCTGAGTATTCAAGTAACACCAGATCTGACCCTCTTCCACTTGCCAGCAGGATGAAGTTAATCAGTTTGCAAGAGCTTGTGTTAACCATTCCTAATTCCCACCACCTGAAGCACATATACTGCAAGATATGAAGCACCATATGCCTCTGGACAGAACAGGGCAGTTAATTTCACAAATCAGAGTGAATGTCTACTCAAACGTCTACCTATCCTGAAATACAGGCATTTTGAAAACCTAACCTAATGATAATAACTTTTTTTATTAAAAAAAAAAAAGTGAAACAGAGATACCTGTTCGTTCTGCAAGGGGCAGCAGTCAGCGCTGAAAGTCTTGATTCAGTCTCCAGGCATCACTAGAGGAGTGCAACAGTCTTGACATGTTTTTACTCCAATTGATGACCAATACCCAGCCCTGGAGGCCTTGATTCAGGCCAAATTCTGCCTGAACCTTAGTATCTCTTGTTAGCTCTAGGCTTACATAAGCTGTCAATAAGTAGGAAATGCTAGGCTGAGATGCTTAAGTGGAATTTAACCAGAGGGCAAATCAGCTGAAGTATGGTTTTCATAGGTTTGTTTTTACATGATAATAAGATAATTTTTAAAATATATCTCTTGGGTATTTAGAATACTATTTCTCAAGTTTTCTCTGTGGAAAACTCAAAATATTTCCAATCTTTTTCTTTTGTTATAGAAGTTGGGTAATACTACTGATAAGGACAAAACGATACAATTTATTTAATAAGTCAAGGTAGGTGGAAAGACAAACTAGGATGTTTTTTTATTTAGCTTCTAATAACATTTTGATGTGCAATAGAAGTTCTTAGGTGATTTTTATGAACTTACAACCAGGCAGCTGAAACACCCTGGTCAACAATAAATAATTAAAAGTCATTTGTATTGTACACACCCACAACATGACTTGGCTCTGGGACTCCACTGAATGCTTAGTTTCAGATTACCCACAATATTGTAGTTTGAATATTCAATAAAAAAATCCCAAGTCCAGTACCACTCTGATTTCATTACTGCTCAAATTCATGGAAAGTACAACTATGAAAATTTGCAGATGATATTTTATTGCAAATTTAGTGAAGCCAGAAGTAAAAAAATGGGAACTCATTCTGATATCACTAAATTGTTCAGGATATGGGGGAAGAAAATAAGAAAGAGCATAATTAATCCAACCTTGTGTCTGTAAACTGAGTTTTCATTTAATTTTTCTGTGTAAGCTAATAACAATTAAAAATATCTCAAATTGTTCAATCGCTAAAGCCTTCTTGTATTAAATAATTGAAAATTTTGGTTTTGATCCCAAATGCTTTTGTTTTGTCAAGGAACAACAACAACAAAATCATTATTCATCCAGCCCTATGCTCAGGAGGAACTGATAGCTGGGCCATATCATCAAAAATTCTAATGAGTGCAAAAGATACTGTTTAAAAATGGTAAAATATGATTAAACTAGAAATACAGCTGAGATGTAACCATCCAGATGAAGCTGGTGTCTGATATTGGAGCAGTCTGTGTACATTAAGCAATGTCTGAAGACTAAAATTCCAAAGTAACTTTAAAAGCTGTCAGGCTGTGCTCTTAGATACAAAAGTACGTTTGAAAAGAGATTGATGCAGAAGGGAAAAGAGAAAAGTTTGCATGACTCTGAGGCCTCAGACTGTGTTTAATAGTAGCTGAACCTCCAAGGATGTTCACTTTTCATTTCAGGATATCACAACAGTAGACTAAAAGGGAAAATGTAGGAAATGCAATTCTTTCAGATGAAAATATGATTCTATGATAATATCATGTTATTAATTGTCTATCTGTTGTAATTACCCATGTTCAAAGAGTTGGACAAGGATTTATAAATAGTTATGTGGATACTTTACTTAGGACTGAAGAGTGACTATGACACATTCTTCTCTGGCATCCATAGAGGGATGGGTGTCCACAGTCTGTCTGAGCAAAGCTTTCCTCACTAGGGTGTCACCACAAGCCACCGAAAGAAAACACAGATACTGAAGCCACAGCATGGGAAGTATGATCGTGACAGGGTAGGAGCATGCTCTAATCCATTGAGATAACATAAAGATTACAACCCTGAATACAGTTGAATGATTCATGTGAAGGGGGGGCATAAAAGAACCCTTGAAACAAAGTTTCTCTTTTTAGAGTGGCTAGAGGGTGTCAGCCATCTGAGAAGATTGAAAATCTCTGTGTCAGTGCAGTGTGGATCTCATGGAGAACTCTCTTCTTTGGACTAGACAGATTTTACTACGTGCTCCAGGCATCTTCCTGCTTTTAATCCAGTTTAGAAAAGATTGTTTGGCCATCTACTCTGCCACAGTGGACTTTCACAGGATTTTCAGTATAGAATAGAACCAGAGGTAGGTAAACAGGAAGGTGGGTAGCAAAATTCTATCTAGAGAATGCATTTCAGGAGAGTATTTACAGTACATGAATGAATACTTTTTTTCTGAGTTGTCATTCCTATCATTTTTCCTTTGCAAATCACTCACAATTTGTCTCACGAGGATGCTCCAAGTACTACTACATTGTAGATTGAAGGATTATACCTCTAAAAGAAATACAAAAGAGGTACTTATCTAATGCATTCTAACATAAGAGGCTTTTGGACACCAGTGGGCCACACAGAACACTTCAAAAAGAAGCAGAACTGTCAGACAAGCATTAGTCAAGCATCCTGTAATAGTAAATAAGTCTTGATGTTTCATGTTGCACAAAGATTTGAAAAAAAAATCCCTGTGTTAAAACCAGAATTTTCTTTCTTTCTTATAGGTATAAGAACATTTTATAGCTGCAGAGATCAATCTCCCCAGACTGCGAGGCAACTTCTCATGTGTTTCTGCTTATTCGCATGAAGAACTAACTTAGCAAATATTTGCCATCCTTTCTGAGGGCTGTGGATTACCATCCTTTGTTTTCTGGTGAGTTTGCCAGTAAGACCAATTACTGGAATATTGTCACATTTCAGTGCGGCTTCAAATACAATATTTTTTAATGTGAAATAGCAAACTTGCTGATAAGTAATTCTTCCTTAAAAAAAAGATTTAATTATTTAGACTCCCCATTCTCTTTCATTGATCCATGTTCCTTTTATTGGCTACTGTGACAATGAAGAAATTCAGAATAGCATATGGATAAAAACTGTCTGTTCCCTCAGGCATATAACTTTTCTTTAAGTTTTCTTTGAAGTAGGTTTGAAGTAACAGCAGGAGTCTGCTGAACTACTTAAGCCAATTGTAGAAATATTTTATTAATAACTGTGGGCAATATCTGGTAAATTGATATGGAATTTTGTGTCCTTCTTCTAGAGTTGTTTTGAACCGCCTATGTTGATCTCTACATTATTTCCCGTTACAGAGGCAAAGTCATAAATAATATATTGCTGGAGCTTGTGTTAGTAAAAAATCAAGCTGAGGTTGGCTGAGCTAATTCCTCCTGGTCCACATGGCCTCCATTTTCAGATGTTCACCTCCCAACTCCAGATCTAGGCTCTCTTCAGTGTGTGTTCTGGGAAAATTTTAGGAACCTGAGACAATGTATTATGACACCAAGATGATAGGTGCAGTTGTCACACCAGAAGGATTAGATGTTATCCAGAGGGACCTGGACAGGCTGAAGAAGTGGGTCTGTGAGAAACTCATGAGGTTAAACAAGGCCAAGTGCAAGGTCCTATACCTGAGTCAGGGCAATCCATGGCTTCAATAAAAGATGGGGGATGATGTGATTGAGAGCAGCCCTGAAGGGAAGGACTTGGGGTTCTGATTGATGAGAAGCATGACATAAGCCAGCAATATTTGCTCACAGACCAGAGGGCCAACTGTATCCTGGTCTGCATCAAAAGAAGCGTGGCCAGCAGGTCAAGGGAAGTGATTCTGCCCCTCTATTCCTCTTTTGTGAAACCTTATTTGGAGTATTGTGTCCAGTTCTGGAATTCTCAACGTAAGAAGGATATGGAGTTGTTAGAAGGGCTGCAAGGATGATCAGAGGACTGGAGCACCTCCCATAGGATGACAGACTGAGAGATTTGGGGTTGTTCAGCCTGGAGAAGAGAAGCCTCCGAGGAGAGCTTATAACGACCTTCTAGTACCTGAAGGGGACATACAAGAAAGCTGGGGAGGGAATTTTTACAAAGACTTGTAGTGATAGGGCTAGAGGGAATGGCTTTGTATTGGAGAGGGGTGTATTTAAACTAAACGTAAGTAGGAATTTCTTTACGGTGAGAATGGTGACCCACTGGAAGATGTTGCTCAGGGAAGCTGTGGATGCCCCATCTCTGGAGGTGTTTAAGGCAGATTGGATGTGGCCTTGGGCAACCTGATCTAGTGGGACATGTCCCTACCCATGGCAGGGGGGTTGGAACTGGATGATCTCTAAGGTCACTTCCAACCCAAACTATTCCATGATTCTGTTATATTGTAATGTAGGAGTTTCTCTCTCCCAGGGTACACAGAGTGCCAAGTCTTGTATCCTGCATGATTAAACACATTGATGTCTTCTCTGGTCCAGTCAGTGGAAAATGAGTCCTGGGCACTTTCAAATATCCAGTGAAGCAAACAAAAAACAAGTAACATCTTGTTAAATGAAAGTAACAACTTTCAATTATTGTCATTCTGTACTGCATATCGGGTCATTTAAGATTTCTACCCATTATACTGCCAGGAGCAATAACACCTAGAAGATCTTGCCAAACATGATGTCTGAACCATTTATATTTATCAGCATCAGGGTTTTAAGCCCTTCCAGTTTCATTCCTGCCCTTTCTCCTTCTGAAGAATACATGTCATTTCATTTCCTCTTGGTCCATGGGGGACTTTTCTCTTAGGGAATACTGGGCTTTAAAACTAGTACTTTAAAAATATATTTTTAGCTAATGTTTTCATAAAAATGGGGAAGGAAACTTGGTTGGTTATCTCTCCGGTGCATCATTTACAGGAGTCTTTCAAGCCTGAAAGCTAGAACCTTCTAAAATCAAAGAAACTTAAATGATGTTTCTTTCACTGAAAGGGTCATTAGGCAATGGAACGGTCTGCCCAGGGAGGTGGTTGACTCACCTTCCCTGGAGGTGTGTAAGGTGTGGGTGGATGAGGTACTGAGGGGCATGGTTTAGAGATTGGTAGGAATGGTTGGACTCGATGATCTGGTGGGTCTCTTCCAACCTGGTGATTCTATGATTCTATGATTCTATGATTCTATGTCATGTTTCACGTAATTCCACCTGTAGGCAGTGTTCAAGGTGAGATCTTAAACTCTATGTCCAATGACGTAAGCATGATAGGATGAGGGAAGAGCTTTCTCAGTTTTACTTCTCATGGCTAAAGTGGGCTAATAGGTGAAGCTTTGTGGTCAGGAACAGCTGCAAAGAAGAGTTTTCTTTCGCATAATACTGGTTGTACTCAATTTATCCTGAGACACTTTTGGAGAGTGTCACACTTCTCAATTGTACAATACTGTATTTGAAGGTGAATATGGCAGTTCAGTAAAAGATGGTAATTAATCACAGAATCATAGAATCACCAGATTGGAAGAGACCCACTGGATCATTGAGTCCAACCATTCCTATCAAACGCTAAACCATGCCCCTCAGCACCTCTCCCACCCGTCCTTTAAACACCTCCAGGGAAGGTGAATCAACCACCTCCCTGGGCAGCCTGTGACAGTGTCCAATGACCCTCTCTGAAATTTTTTTTCCTAATGTTCATTACTATTAGCTTAGCCTGAGAACTGTCCTGATTATGCTCAGACCTGAATGCATTGCTTCCTAAAGCCCATTCAGAGCTCTAAAAGGTGAATCTCCCAGTTTGCACGTAGTCCCTCTGCCTGTTTGAGCTCAGGGGCCATAAATTGCATTTATCAAAAGACAGTGCAGGGAAGAGTGATAGATGTTAGTTCATACCTAAATGGTAGTCCAAGAAGCAAAATACAAAGAAATTTCCATATATTGCACCCTGTCCCCTCATGGCATTATGTTGCCAGCCCAAGAAAGTGAAATAATCCTTAAATGTTCAGTTTCCCTGCTCAATATGTCATTCACAGGTTTAAAATGATGCCCTACTTCACAACAAGTTGCAAAGGGAATTTTCCTGAAGGGCTCTATCTGTATGAGGAATTTAACGAAAATAATTAGATTCTTGAATGTTTCGGCTCCCCTTTGACTCACAGCTTGGCATTCATAAGAAAAGCTAATGCAGTCTGGTTTATACACTATTCCTCTAGGAGACATTGCTTGTCAAAACTGAAAAAAATTCAGTTGAAAGGTTGTTTCTTCATGAATTCAGCCTTTTGACAAAATCTATTTCATCAAAACTTCCTTTTTGGACATTTTCATATGCAATATTTTTATTTTTCTGTTTCAACTTAATTTTTCTCTCAAATATGCAAGTTTTGTGGAACAGAAAATATTTTTCAGAAGTCCAAGTGAAATGAATTATTTAGATATTATAAAAAATAAATGCAACGAATGATGCATAAGGGGGTGGGTGATTTAGGCTGCTAGGATTGCACCATTTTCTAGGAATTTTCATTCTTTTTCTGTGCTGAAAAGTCTATCTTCCCACCTCTGCTTATTTGAAAATGAACTCATATGAACAAACACACAGAGAACCTCTCAATAACTGGAATTTGCAAACCGTTTACACAGCAAGAAATGTTACTCTTAAAGCACTAAAATGCCACCTAGATCCTAATGTACTGCTTTGACTTTATGTTTCAGAACTCAGTTTCTAAGATCATGGCAGACTATTTTGTAGGACTAATATATAATAATGCTTATTAAAAGTGTGCCTTTGTCATCAGACTAAATTCTAATGCTGTATTTAAAGCAACCAGCCTCTTCTGAGAGGTGACAGTGAGCTAGATAATTTCCTCTCCTCTCCACTGGAACCTTACAGTGATGTGCCTGATGGATCTACAGAAGAGTTGTTTTCCCTCTAAGACAATAGAAGTCTGCAGTGCCCTTGAAGTATTTTGCACCTAGAGTTATAACACAGTGTCAGGTTTTTGCCATTCACACCTATCTCACAGTCTGGAAGTAACAGTGGAGAAATGGATTTACCACAGAGATGAAAGAAACATGTCACATGCTCATGTGTGGACAACTCTCTGCCAACTCTCAACAAAAACACTTTCTAAGTAGAAGATAAAGCCTAAGTGTCATTCTTTATTGTCTCTAGATGACACTTAAAAATTAAGTCTGATAAAGGATTGTAAAGAAAAAGATCTACTCTTAGGAAGAAACTACTTCAGCTGAGACAACCTCTCAGGATTTAGTTCGGCAAATCCAGGTGGAGTGGGTAGTATTCCCAACCTCAGTTTATTCAGGAAGCTTATTTATACATTTCTCAAAATGTTTGCTAACAAGACAGAGCGGTATTAGATTAATTAAAGTTGTTTTGCATTCCATCTTTTCCAGAAAAAAAATCAACCAGAAATTCTGAAGCAACAATTAGCCTCCAAAAGCGGCAAATACTGTCTGATCATTTCAGGCTAAAAAGATCTCTATATGTCTAAGTATAGGGCTCTTAACTGTTCACAAATTTCAGTATTTCTTGCTGTTTCTAAACTGTGTAAGGGCAGAGAGAAGCTTGGTACAGAGGTATCTAATCTCCATCTAAGTCCCTGGAGGAACAGATGCTTGCTGTAGGGAGTCTGAAAATGGCTCAGTTTTCCTTTCTGCTGCTTCTTCCCTTGCGCTATGTATGTCAAAGAGAAAGGTCAGAAAGCTCAGCTCATGAAGACAGTGGTGGGACAGAGGAAGAAACCACAACCTTAAACTGTTAATGATTGCTCCTCAGGCAAAGGTAGTTTCCTGACCTAATTTAGGTTTATACTGGAGTAGACTAAGCTCTTGGGACCGTGACCTCCACCTGCATAATATGCAATGATTGAGGGCTCTCCATTATGGATATCTGAATCAAGATATAAACACCTTTGTTGACTAGAGCCTGGAGGAATATTTTTTACTCATTATGTGAATTATACAGACTACTGACAGAATAGGAATCTTTGGTCAGCAGTGAAGCCCAGTACCAGAGACAGGTTTGTGCTTTAGCATCAGTAATGATCAGAGCCTGTAATTTGCAGTTCTGTACCCTTTAATCTAAAGTAATGTAGCAGTGGTTTCCCAGGGTCTCTGTGGCAGTTTTACCTTGTTTTTCCATGCTATAATTCAGGCACTATTGCCCTCACCACTGTGTACCTGCCAGCCCCTAATGCTGGTGTTATGACAGGTTCTCATGGGAGGTGACTGCTGCTAGCATTAGAGTAACCTTGCTTCCCTTTCTTTCTTGTTTTGTAGATTCTAGTTTCTACAAAACAACAACAACAAAAAGAAGAAAGCCAAATCAAAGAGAAAATCAGGGCAGTAGAAAACATTCAGTTGTATGCCTGAAAAATACTATCCAGACTATTACAGAGTCGTAATAGCCAACCAATGTGCAACTTCTGTGCCTAATTAACATGCTTCAACCAGTGCTAACAACTTCACAAGCAGAAACAAAGAAAAGGAAGTTTGACTGGTTCCTAATTAAAAGTACATAATTCTCGAGGGGAAGCATGGTGAAAGATGTCATCACTATCATCATCATCATCACCATCATTGTCTTTGTTGCTGCTTCTTGTTGCACTGGAGAGAGCTCCCACTGCAGGACACTCATCCTGGACGCCCATCATTATTTCTCCAAGCTAACCTCTGGAAAGTTTCCCCTTTCCTACCCCTTTTCTATTCTTTTTCTTACTCCCTTTCTTGTTCCCTTCTCTCTTACTCTTACTCTGGCTCCTTTATTTTCCACAGATATAACTTTCAACACTGGAGTTGATGTGTATCATCTGCTATAAACCCTGCTCATACATCTTCGTGCATGTGAACCTGTTGTGCCTTCCCTTGTGCAACAAACTAGCATGTTAGTGTAATGGTTTGATTTTGACCCCTTTAAGAATAGCCAGGTTGTGGCTGAGGAAAAAAAAACCTACAAATACCAAGTATTCCACACAACTTCCTTCTACGTAAATAAGGGTGTAATTGGGGGTGAGACACACCTCCTTTCCGGCCAGGGATCCATCTTAGCTTGGGTCTGGTCTCCAGCATGGGTGTCGGTCTGAGCCTCTGGGGAGCAGACGTTGGTGATTTTGCTATCTGAGGAGTGTGGTGATTTATTTTCTCTCGTTAGCTTATATTAATGTTTCCTGGATTCTTTGTTTTTCTGTGTTTTGGGGAATCTCTGATTGCTTCCCTATGGGACAGGGGATGTTCTGGGGGGCTCTTATTCTCTGATTATTGTATATGTAGTATTTTAGTTGCATATTAGTGTTAATACATTATATATAATCATTACAGCATTTTTCAGCCTTTCTTTTCTTCTCCTTATCTCTCTCGCATTTGTACAGGGGGTGGGCGTGAAAAGAAGCGTGACTGCAGACACTGTGGGGGTTTTGGGAGGGTTTTGACTCAAACCATCACAGTTAGCATGATATCAGGGTGTATCTGCTTTGAGTTGGTGCCTGAAAAAACACGAACATCTACTTCAGTTAAAATCCACCATGACTTATCAGTTGTAGAGCAAGAATATGGAAGATTTTACTATGCCATAGACCATGCCAATTTCCAGTCTATAAGTCAAAACTACCCTGTGAGCACCAAATTCACCTAATGTATTGAGATATATGGTTAAAGTGCAGTGCTTGATCATTTATAAGCTGTATCTTTTATTAAAATATCTCTGCTATGTCCTTGCTATTTTTACCCTACTTTCAGCTATATCTCTTTTGTTAATTCAACAAATTCCCAAGATGCTTTTAAAAATAATTGGAATTATTAACCTCCAGCTTCTCAAGGTTACGAAGCCTTTTATTATACAAACCTTTACATGTGGTGTTCTATGTGAACTCTGATCAAAACCAACTACTTAAGAATATATTCTACAGTTTCTGCGACTCAAGTTTCACAGGCTCAGAAAACTTGCAACTGTTTTAAAATAGGAAGTATGAGGAACAGTATTAAGAAGTAATGATGTTTTTGATGCAAATGTTTTTCTGTGTTTTATGCAGCTTTGGCTGCATTTCATTCTTGAACCGAGTGATAGGGATTGGAAAAGTATCTACACAATCTTGTTCCAGCTGTAGTGTACATTAAATAGTAAATTATTACTTAGTTATTTGCTCCAGACTTCTTACTAATTAGTTACTACACTGGGAGGTGATGTGACCAAAATCCTAAATACAGAACCCTTAGTATCTTTCACCTTTTTATTGCAACACATTTCACACTCCAGGTCTGCACCCCAGATGACCACAGGATTGAACATGCTATTTGGGAAATCATAGAATAGAATCATAGAATCACAGAATCAAAGAGTCATAGAATCACCAGATGGAAAAGATCCATTGGATCATTGAGTCTAACCATTCCTATCAAGTATTAAACCATGCATATGAAGTTAGACTTGATCGCTGTTGTCCTTTTTTCCATTTTTTTTTTCAAATGATAAAGAAAGATGTTAGGAATGGGGATAAATAGATTCCAATCCTGCTGCTAGAGAGTTTTACTGTTTTTTTATCGGTCTAAAAGGCTTTTTGAAATATAAGAATGGAGCATTACTATGACAGCAGAAGTGGAAGTTTATGTTAAGTTCTTTACTCATTCTTTCCTGTCTTTAGCTAGACATTTTAACTAGTCATTTACACCTCAAACCAGCATAATCCTTGAGTAGAAAAATAATTCGCATTTGATTCATAGAATCATAGA
>WAAB01017319.1:44128-84131 GCA_013389865.1 Piaya cayana | reverse complement strand
ATTGCTGCATGAGGAATGCAGCACTGAAAGGACCTGCCTTTCACAAACCCGTACCAAGTGCACCTGATCATCCGGTTGTGCTATATGTGCTGTGAAATGGCACCCAAGATGACCTGCCCTGACTTTCCCTGGCACTGAGGTCAAACTGACAGGTCTGTAGTTTCTTAGATCCTCTCTCCAGTCCAACTGGTAAATAGGTATAACATCTGCCAGCCTCCAGTCCAATGGAAACTCCCTCATCAGCCAGGACTGCTTGTAAATGACAGAAAGAGATGACAAGCACCTCTGCCATCTTCCTTAATACCCTCAGGTGAAGCTCATCCAGCCCCATAGACTTATGAATATCTAATTTGCCTAGCAGGTCTCTAACCATTTCCTCTTGGATCAAGGAATCTTTGTTCTGCTCTTCCACTCCATCTACTGGTTCCTGAAGTTGAGTATTCGAGGGAACATCTCACCTTACTATTAGACTGTGATAAAGAAGGCATTAAGTACCTCAGCCTTATCCTCATTTTTTGTCACTGTTGTTCCCCCTGCATCCAGTAAAGAATGAAGATTCTTCTTGGTCCTTCTTTGGCTATTGGTATATTTGTAGAAGGATTTTTTTATTTTTCACATAATGGGCCAATCTAATTGCTCTTTATCCCTTCTGATTTTCTCTCTGCAAGATCTCATTTAATCTTTGTAGTCTTCATAAGTTGCCTGCCCCTTCTTCCAGAGTTCATATATTTTCCTTTTTCTCCTGATTTCCATACAGAGCTCTTTATTCAATCAGGCCAGTTTTCTGGCTCATTTGCCAGC
This sequence comes from Piaya cayana, assembly GCA_013389865.1. Classification (NCBI taxonomy): domain Eukaryota; kingdom Metazoa; phylum Chordata; class Aves; order Cuculiformes; family Coccyzidae; genus Piaya; species Piaya cayana. The sequence goes on along the minus strand of WAAB01017319.1, from coordinate 83,330 downwards.
ACACAGGTATGGCTTGCTCTTGTGTCACTGGGAATGCCTTTGTAAAGAGAATCCAGCTCTCGTGAACTCCTTTGCCCTTAAGGACTGTCTCCCGTGGAACTTGATTGAGCAGCCTTCTGAACAGACCAAAGTTACTAAAGTTTGCCTTCCAGAAGTCCAAGGTGACCGTTCTACTCACCCATCACCTTGCTTCTCCTAGAACTGAAAATTCAGTCATCTTGTGATCTCTATGCCCCAGGCATCCTCCAGCTGTCACATCTCCCACAAGTCCTTCTCTGTTCACAAACAGCAGGTCCAGCTGTGCACCTTGTCTAACCAGCTCGCTCATCAATTTTGTTAGGAAGTTACCTTCCACACTCTTCAGAAACCTCTTAGACAATTTCCTCTCTGCTGTATTATACTTCCAGAAGACATCTGACAAGTTAAAGTCTCCCACAAGGACAAGGGCTAACAGTTGTGAGACTTCTCCTAGCTGCTTATAGAATAAATCATCAGCCTCCTCATCCTGGCTGGGTGGTCTTTAGTAGACTATCACCACAATATCTGCCTTATTGAGCCTCTAATTTTCAGCCACAGACATTCAAACATATCATCAACATCAATGAGTCTGAGGTTGTTGAAACTCTCTCTAACATAGAGAGCTAGCCCGCTGCCTCTCCTCCCTTGCCCATCTCTCCTGAATAGTGTTGAAATATTATGTCAGCAGTTATTTTGCTGTCTCAGAGATCAGTGTAAATCCAAAGATTTCACTGCCCCAATATCAAATTTTGGGGTCTTTCTCAACAGATTCATAAAATGAATCTAGCTTTTCATGAGCATAATCTGAATTTGGCTTGAGATTTCTCTTGTGACAGCAGAAACATTTTCTTGCCGATTTTTACAAGTTGCCATTGTTAAGCTTAGCTTGGCACATTGAATCCTCCTCCAAAATTAGGTCCAAGCACTTAACCACTGACTCTCCTTAAATAAAATCTCCTGTAAGAGCATGTATTTCCTTCTATCTAGCTTTTTTTTATCTGTACAGCTGAAAGGTTCACATTGCTTTTACCTGTATCAGAAAAAGTTTTAGTGGCTTCTGTTTGTTTGTTTATCTTTACAATAAGTTATCTCTGGTGATTCATAAGTGTTCTGAATTATGTCAGAAGAGGAACAGTCACCTGTCATTAGCTGTATGCATAAGCATTTTTTCTGATATTACCCGTTGCTAGCAAGCAGAGAGAATAATAATCACAGAATCACAGAACGGTTTGGGTTGGAGGGGACCTCAAAGATCATCCAGTTCCAACTCCACTGCCATGGGCAGGGGCATCATACAACTAACCAAACCCTAAGTCATTGAGAAAAAATCATAGAATCAGAATTGCTTAGGTTGAAAAGGACCTTTAAGATTACCAAGTCCAACCATAAACCTAACACTGTCAAGTCCACCACTGAATCATGTTCATAAACAATACATATGCACATCCTTTAAATGCCCACTTTCCTGTGCAGCCTATTCCAACACCTAATAACCTTTTCAGTGAAGAAATTTTTACTAATATCAAACCTAATTATTATCTGGCACAACTGGATCCCATTTCCTCTTATCATTCTGCTTATTATTGGAAAAAGAGACCAACATCCAGCTGGCTCCTTTCACATAGATGCAGAGAACGACAAGGTCTCCCCTCAGCCTTTTTTACTCTAGATTAAACAACCTCAATTCTTCCTGCCTGTTCCTCATAGCACTTGTCTTCCAGATCCTTTACCAGCTTTGCTGCCCCTCTTTAGACACATTCCTCAATGACTTTCTAGTAGTGAGGAGCACAAAAACCTAACACAGTATTCTAGGTGTGGTTTCACCAGTGCCAAGTACAGGGATAAAATCATTTCCCTAGTCCTGCTGGCCACAGCATTCCTGATGCAATCCAGGACGCTGTTGGCATTCTTGGCCACCTGGGCACACTCACAGCTCATATTCAGCTGGCTGTCAACCAGCACCCTAGGGTTCTTTTACTCTGGGCCACTTTCCAGCCACTCTTCTTCAAGCCTGTGTCACTACATGGACTTGTTCTGACTAAATGACCCAGATTTAGCCTTTCTGAACCTCACACATCTAGCCTAACCCCATTGATCCAGCCTGTCCAAATCCCTCTGATAACCCTTTTGACACTCAAGTAGATCAACATTCCTATTTGGTTTGATTTTATCTGTAAACTTACTGAGGTTTCACTATCCCCTCATCGAGATCTCTGATAAAGATATTAAACCAAACTGGGCCTAACAATGAGCCTTGGGGAACATCACTTGTGAACTTCCACCAATTGAATTTAACTCCATTCACAAGTCTTTGGATAATAGAAAAAGAATCATAGAATCATAGGATCATAGAATACTTTGAGTTGAAAGGGACCTTAGAGGGCAAGAGGGAATGGCATCATGCACTGTCAGGGGAAGTTTAGATTGGACATCGGGAAAAATTCCTTCACAGAAAGGGTTATCAAGCAATGGAACAAGCTTCCCAGGTTAAGTCACCATTTCTGGAGGTGTTTAGAAAGCGGATAGATGAGGTTCCTGAGAACATGAATTAGTAGTAGACATGGTTTAGTGGTAGACACATACAGTTGGAGCTGATGATCTCTAAGGTCTTTTCCAACCTAATGATTCTATGATTCTACTCTCCTTAAGATCATCTAATTCCACACTGCCTAATATGGGCAGAGACACCTCCCACTAGGTCAGGTTGCTCAAGGCTCAATTCAACATGGCCTTAAACACATCCAGGGATGAGGCATCCACAACCTCCCTGGGAAACTTGTTACAATGCCTCACTACCCTTATTGCAAAGAAATTCCTCCTTATGTCTAGTCTAAATATGCTCCTCTGCAATTTATAGCTATTCCCCCTAGTCCTGTCACTATATGCCTTTATAAAAAGTCCCTTCCCAGCTTTCTTGTAGGCTCCTTTCAGGTACTGGAAGGTTTCTATAAGGTCTCCTCTGAGCCTTATCTTCATCAGGCTGAACAACCCCAACTCTCTCAGCCTGCTCTCATGTGGGAGGTACTCCAGCCCTCTGATCATCTTTGTAGCCCTGCTCCAGACTGGTTCCAAAGTTCCATATCCTTCTTATGTTGAGGACTGCAGAACTGGACAAAATAGTCCAGGTGAAGTCTTGTAACTGAGCGTTATGTTTGCTAACCTCCAGTTGACAGGTAACTCACCAGTTAGCCAGGGCTGCTGATAAATGATTGAAAGTGTCTTGATGACCATTTCTGCCAGGTCCCCCAGTATATTTCTGTGGATCTTATGGAGTTAGACTTGTGCATGTGTAGGTGCTGAAGGCCATTTAATTTTGGGTTATGGAGGCTTTATTCTCCTCCCTGTCTCTGTCATCGTACTGAATGGTCTAGGTAACCAGAGAATGACTGGTCTTACTGTTAAAGACAGAGGCAAAGAAGGCATTAAGTACCTCAACCTTTTCCTCATCTTCTACCAGTGTCTCCTCCCCTCCCCAATAAAGGATAGAGATTCTCTTCAGCATTCCTTTGATAATATATTTATAGAAGTAATGTTTTTATAGAGACATTTTTAAATTGTCTTTTATAGCAGTAGCCAGATTAAGTTCTAGTTGAGTTTTGACTCTTCTAATTTTCTCCCTCAATAACCTCAAGACATCCTTGTAGTTCTCCTGAGTTTCCCACTGAGTTTCTCAGTTCTTGGCTTGGTATATTCCTGCAGAAAAGAACAGTAACATTATTTCAGCTTCTAGGACAAGAAAGCAACATTAGAAGCGAAAAGAAGTGACTGCAGTGATGGCACGTGTTATGCAACCAGTTTTAAAGGAAATTATACTTTTTAAAAAAGATTTTCCCTCTTATACCAAACATGTTACTGTTACTCAGCCTATCATTTACCCAGTTGCAGATAGTAAGGGCTTATATGCTAGTTTTATTGATATAATTGGTTTATAACAACACCAAGTTTTCCTGCTTTACATGAATGTTTATAGTTTCTCAAAGATACCTACAAGAACCCTAGCCCTTAGTTGCTTCAGTATCAGAGGCCAGGGCAATTTAAACTCTCATTTTGTCTTGCTCTGTCATTAGCAGATAAGGAATATACAAAATTACATCTCGAAGATCAGTACACTGTGGTCTCAGTGCCCTAAAACATTGGTCTACAAAACACCACTTACTTCTTCAATCTATGTCCTCTTCCAAAAAAGAGAGTACTGATTAGAGTTTTCCAAAGAAAAATTATTACACCAAACAAGATGTCTACTACTGCATAACAGATACTTACGCCTAGTAAGCTCTGATTAATTTAATCGACAGCTACAATAAGTAAGGTAGAAAAAAATTACTACATTTGTGCCTGACAGTTCCTGATCCAACCTGAACAACAGGTGTCTCACAAAAAAAGTCATCAATACTAAAATTATTACTCTTGTTCTCATTTGAAGGTAAGTGCGGATCGTAAAATAATTTCCTTAATAATAAATGAAATAGTAAGTAATAACAGAAGCTGACTCCTCCTCAGAGCCTAATATAACTGCAGCTGACATGAGTGGAAGGAGATACTGTCTTTTGGGCAGTCTAGACCTAGATCTGAGAGGATTCAGCTTTTGATTCTCCAATGTGATGGGCTACAGTAGCTGAAAATGAAATGGTTACTCAGAAATATTCAGAAATGTGAGGATGAAGTAAAAAGGAGTAAGAGATTGAGGGATGGAAGCAATGTCACAGCCCATTTTAATAGCCCCTCAGGGAAATTAAGGATGGGTTATGAGAGAATAATATCGGTATTTAAAGTGCAGAATGAATGCCCTCAACACTTTCCCAGGTGATACTGGTGTACACTGGTGGCTAATCTGGGAGCTTTTCTGTACCGTCCTCTTTTAATCACACACAGGAACAATGCAAATGTATACCATATGGCCATTTTAAAATGAGTTTAAAAGCTGAGTTTGATGAAAGAGACAGTAACTGCACAAAAATGTGAGGAAAAAAATCAGAAATATTTGCAGTAAAATACATTTTACTAAATGCATATTTAATCTTTATGGAACAATAAAATTTATTGCTTGGGGGGGATTTTAGGAGAACAATTGGATGGTCATTTATTTAATGCTTTTTCTAACTTCCTTTACTGTGCTTGCAACTATAATTCACAAACCAGGAATAGTTTATAAAATGTCCCATTGATTTTAATTGGCAGCTCATGTTACTTGTTGAAAGGAGAGGAATATTATATGGATGACTCATACTATGTTCAAATACACATGCAACAGTGTTTGATAGGCATGGAAGAAAATCAGTCTGTTTGATAGCATTATAGTTTATCATTGCCCACACTATTTATTATTCATTTTGCTCTATACCTGCCTGTTTTCAGAGTCTATATTATTGACCATTAAAATATATGCTGCAATCAAAGTCTGTGGTAAATTATGGGAGATCCAAAGGAAGATTTAAGATCAAATAACTGAAAAAGTACACTTGTCTAAGTCATGAGAAGCCAGTTTCTCCAGGAAAGTGCTGTGGGTATAAGTGTCAAAATCTTTACAGAAGTCTAGGAAAAGAACATACACAGACTTTCTTTCATCAATTAAGCAGGTCTCCTTGTCATAGAAGGGGATCAGGTTAGTCAAGCAGGACTTGCCCTTCATCAACATATGCTGGCCCTGAACCCCTCATTGTCTAGCAGATGTTTGGTGATCACACTCAAGATGAACTGCTCTATATTTCCTCATGGTACTGAGATCAGGTTGACAGGCCTGTAGTTCCACGGATTGTCCTTCTGGCCCTTCTTATAGATGAGCATCAAACTGGGAAGTTTACAGTCATCTGGGACCTACCCTGTTAACCTGGACTGCTTATAAAATGTGGAGAGTGGCTTGGCAAGCTTTTCTACCAGCAACTTTTGTACTCTTGGGTGGGTCCAACCTAGCCTCATAGACTTGTGAGAGTCTAGTGGTTTATCAGTTTGTTAACTGCTTCTTCCTGCACTATGAGGGATTTATTCTGCTCTTTGTCCTTGTTTTCCAGCTGTCTGGGTATAGCTGTTCTAACTATTGAAGTCAGAGAACTCACTAAGCACCTCAACTATTTCTTCATCTTTGGTGGCAATGTTCCACCCCACATCCAAGAAAGGAAGGATATCATATTTGCAATCAAATGATCTATATTACTTAGAAGATGCTTATCAGGGAGGAGTTCAGATGAAGGTAGAGGGAGGAATAGGTTTTGTTCCATGTGACTTCTCATTTCCCTTAGAAAGAACATAAAACAGAATACAAAGTGCAGTGTCTTCAAATAACAGCCACACTTACCTTTAACAGGAGGGCACAGAAATGTTAAGATCCACTCTATAAATAAGGGAAGTCTCCAAATATTTTAAATCAATCTTTATAGGTCTTTCTTTTCAGCAGTCATGTTTATCTGTATAATTAGGGCTTTTCTCCTTGTAACAGCTGAAATTCCATAGTTAAGCTCATAAACTTTTGACAATGTGGAGGCATTTGAGGAATTTTGCATTTGAATCCTACCCTTAAATCAAAATAGCTTTTGCATTCATCTACACTTCTCTATACATACTTGGTGCTCAGAACTACCTTGGTCATTCAGTGCAAAAACTGAAAGTATCATCCCTGCCTTATGCCCACTTTTGAATGGAAATAGACAGAAATATGAGGAAACTGGGCTGTAGATACTTTCTCATCTACTGAGGGAGGTATATGCATAACCTAATTTCTATGATTTTCTAACATTTATCATAGAAAATAGTAACTATAGTCTCATCAATAAACTTGATTTAACACAGAAAAATATGTTCAGACAGATCATGTTTCTGCCATTGACGATATTGGCCAACAAAAACAAAGCAAAAAGTATTCACATTTGTCAATTCTAAGCTGAAAATTTCTTCAGAGCAAACGTAGTGGGGGCTGAGAGACTGTAGCATCTTGCATGAGTGAGCTGGTGAACAGAACACTACTAGGTTCATATTGCAAAAAAGAAATCCAGACAGAAACTCATATGTATGTATTTAAATTCCATAAGCTAATTAACTAGTAAGAATGGGTGAAAGCTATTTTCATGTCTCTGCCAACCAGTATGTTGTACCAATTTTCTTAGTGTCACCAATTATAACACACTTATTATGAAATACACAAAATCAATACACAAAAAAATAGCAATATAAACAAAATCTTTACCAAGAACAGCTATGTGAAACCAGAAAACCTACTGGTTCCTGTGTAGGGAAACTTTCCTTTCTTATGTAACACATATGTGTACATATATCTGTCTTATTCTGCAAAAGTTGTTGGATAGTCTGCCCTCCTGTTCAAGTATTGCAGGTAGTGCAGCAGAAAAAGTATGCATACAGTAACATACTTTTACTTTAAAGCAGAAGTGTACTAGTAAACTTCACAGGTAAATATTTCAATCATGCCACATTCTTTGCTCTCCTGGACAACACATCAAGATGGATATATGTCACAGCACTGAAGTATGAGGATAAATGCAGCAGTAGAAAACACTGAATTATTCACAAACATGCAATTTCAATGAGATAGAGTCAAAGTTGTTCTAGAGTATGATGTCATGGAATCTGTGTGGAAGATGCAGCAAGATCAGATTATGTTTCAAGGGAAGTGGTAATAAGTAAGCAAGAGAGAGAAAAATGGTGAGTAAGACATGGAATAACAGCTTTTGTTAAACATCAGGTGGGACAAAACAGAAGCTGTTGGTACGATCCTGTTCATTAGATAGAGCAAGTCCCTACCTACTTTTGAGTTTTAGCTCAGGAGATTTATGAATTTTCCAGTTCCCAGGACAATTCTGTAGTCAGGATACCCTGCAACTTGGTTTGAACTTTTAGTAGTGAACCTAAGCACAATAGAGTCTTTGTTTCCCTTTGCTATATATTAGGAAAGGTAAGTGTACGAGGGTTTACCACTTCTCCTGAGGACAAATTGGAGTATAGACTATGCTTTAGATAAGCGTAATCTAAAAGTGCATTTTGGGGAATTAAAAAAGACTGAGACCTAGAAGAGCAAGTGTGAAGAATCTCCCATTTATCTGAACATTAACAACAACAGTAGTTTATAGAGTTATTTTGTAACTTGGTACTAAGGTCAGCTGATATAGGATTTCAAAAGTGACTACAGTGAATGTAATTGTAGAATAACTCCATGGGATAGGCTAAAGACACTTTTGCAAGATGCTTGTCTTTTTTTTCTTTTCCTTTTTTTTATTCCTACTAACCCTAGAGCTGCCACATTTAGCAGCTGCTTTCTTTTTGACAGTTTGTTACTCCTGAAAAAATGTTTCCAAGCACTTTGGATGATTTCCAATTCATTCTTTCAGGAAATGAGGATTTGCTTCCTCACTTGGGATACCTGCTGCTAGGTTTATTCACTAATAAGCATGATAAATGTTTTAGTCTTTGATCAATGCTAAATTAACCAGTAAGCTCCATATAAAAGAAATCTTTGAGGCTCAGGGACTTGAGAGTGCATGAGTTAGAAAAATGATTGATTGTGTTGCTCTGAGAAATTTCCATAAAAACTTTTATCATGCTGTTATGTTCTGAACAATTAAATCAAAAGTGAAAAATATCTAGCCTCCAAAGAAGACAAGAGGAATGTTGAAGTAAACTAGAATTCACAGGGCTTCGTTTCAACCTATATAGGCTGAACCTTCCAGAATGTTTTTGTTTTGGTTTTGTTTTTAATTTTTTTATCTCCTAACTTAATTGGAGAATTCATTTGCCACACAGGTAATTCTTATTGGAGACTTACAGATATTCTTTCTTTCACTATTGTACTTGGGCTAACTGGGATGGGGTTAATTTTCCTCATAGTATCCTATATGGTTCTTTGGCTTCAATTTGTGACTTTGTGACATTGAAAACTCACCAGTGTTTTAAGCATTACTGAAGCCTCCTTGCTTACCAGCAAGGCATCATAGATTTATCACTCTGTTTCTCCTAGGTGATAGGATGGAGACAGATCAGAGGTGGTGAAGAGAAATTTGATAACTAACATATTTGCTCTAATTTCTTGCTATTTTGACTGTAGTATCAGAATCACTTACAAAGGAAATATTTATCGTGTCTAACTTTGATACTGATAGCTATCTCGTCTTCTGGATGAGGGAAAGGCTGTGGATGTGGTCTTCCTGGACTTCAGTAAAGCCTTTGACACAGTTTCTCACAGCATTCTGCTACAGAAACTGTCAGCCTCCAGCCTGGACACGTGCACACTCTCCTGGGTGGAAAACTGGTTGGATGGCCAGGCCCAGAGAGTGGTGGTAAATGGANATGTTAGTTGACAGCTGACTGAACGTGAGCCAGCAATGTGCCCAGGTGGCCAAGAAGGCCAGTGGCATCCTGGCTTGTATCAGAAATGGTGTGACCAGCAGGTCCAGGGAGGTGATTCTCCCTCTGTACTCAGCAGTGGAGAGACCGCTCCTTGAATGCTGTGTTCAGTTCTGGGTCCCTCACCACAAGAGGAGGGTGATGACCTCTTCTCCCAAGCGACAGGGGACAGAACAAGAGGGAAAGGTCTCAAGCTCTGCCAGGGGAGATTTAGGCTGGACATTAGGAAAAAATTTTTCACAGAAAGGATCACTGGGCAGTGGAACAGGCTGCCCAGTGAGGTGGTTGATTCGCCCTCCCTCAAGATGTTTAAGGCACGGGTGGACAGGTGCTAAGGGCATGGTTTAGTGTTTGATAGGAATGGTTGGACTCAGTGATCCGGTGGGTGTCTTCCAACCTGGTTATTCTATGATTCTATTAATCACAGCAGAAGATTTTATGTGAATTGAAAAACATTTCTTGAAAAGAAAAAAAAAAAGAAAGGCAATCTCAGGCTAACATTTTTGGAAAGCATAATCCACTCCTCAAGGGGGTGTAAAGATGTCCTGAGAGGACGCTGAATTAATCTTCCTGGAAGACTACAAGTTTCCCATCAAATGTATATACAGAAATACTCTTGTGAAATAGTAAACTCCAGCTTCTTACACCTCAGAGATGTCTCTAGTCCTCTTTTTTCCTATATATACACAATGCCCCAGTAAACTTGCCATCAGTGGAAATATTCTTAAATTCTCCTTTTCTGCAAATGAAGAACCATCAACTAACATCTCTTGCTTCACTGGTGCCATTCATTAAGTTAGCAGTGCAAGGTATGGAGTGCAACCTTGTCCACAGCCTTTTGAACTGATATTTCCGTTATTTTCATACCATCCTACTACCTCCCTGTACTCACTGGACTGGTTTTAATAAAGGAAGTAGCCTAAAACCGATAAATGGAACTTCCTTTGAGGCCAGCTGTCATAGCCTACCATAGGAGACATCTTGTAGCAGGAAAATCTGTGCACCCCTTTACTCGTAATTTTCACTCATAATTTAAGATCATCCTGTGAATGGAATCACTTATTTAGCTTTCTTCAAGTCTTTGTAAACATTTGTCTTTTGTTTCAAGTCTTTGGGTTCTCATTTGTCATCATAAAGTAGCTTTAATTGATCTTGACAGCAAGCTTAAGAGATTTCTAGTGTAGGTGGTGATGTTTAGACTGGTTTGAATCTGCTTTGTCAGTCCCTATTTTCTCTTTTTTTCTTTCTATAAATAACACAATATTTCCCTGAAAATTATGGTTTTTTTCTGTAATATCTTTCTTAGGATAAAGTAAATATGCTTTTGCACAGAATATGACATTTTACCTTGTTCTTTCTATAGCAGTCTTTGGAACTCAGAATATGGAATGTGTCATTGTCTGTATTAACTCACATTTGCATGTTATCTCTGGTAGAGTGATAGATTATACGTGGACATGTGTGAAAAACAAGGGGATAGGTCTGGGGAATGATTACTATTTTTTCCACAGTCTCACTGGCATTTTGAGCAAGAGGTACTTTTACACAAACTTTATTTATTAAAAAAATGTAAAGATAGGAGAAAAATCGTAAGGAACTACTCTTTCTCTCACCCTGTGAAATTCTATATCCTACCAATAATCTTCCAGAAGTGAACTGGAATTTTGTAGTGGAAGACATGTCAAAGTTTTACAAGAATTAACCACACAAATAGAGTTTTAAATTTAAGCCTGTACAATCAGCTGCACTACTGACTCAATATTGGAAGGTGCTGACAGAAAACCAGAGTGGATATGTTGGGGGAGTGGGGGTTACGGATCAGAGACCTAAACTACCATCATGTGTGGAGTTATGCACTATAGGCCAGATATTCAACAGGTTAGGTCAATGTAGTTTCACTGACACAAAGGCAAAGATGCATAGTGAAACTGAAGGAACTGTTTCACCTGCAGGAAAGAAAAGTATCAGCTGTTAAGTTATACAACAGAGTTCAGGAAAAGCTTAATAGTCTCTCACATTTTTGCATCCTCAGAAGCTCATTATAATAACTGGTAAAATGCAGTTTCAGATTTTCTTCCTTCTTCCTTCTTCCTTCTGTAACAATTTACAAAATAAAGTAGACACACATCAGAAAACTTGCCAGTGCAGCAAGCTCCGTACCCTGCCAAGATGCAGTCTCTAGTCAATCATCTGTTTGTAGGCTTCCTTTTCCTTGCATACCAAAAAGCCCATTTCTATTGCATTTGCCACACACTTGCCACTCGAGTCACTTTGGTCATGCATATTTTTCCTTTAATTTTGCCAAAGTCATTGAGATTCCACATATGCATTTGGATACTGTACTAAACACACATGAAAATACACTTCAGCTTCTTTTCATTTCCTAGGATTATATTAATGAGTTTCATTACTTTGTTGCTGACAGTCTTTTAAGTTAGCATCATAAAACTTCAGAATTATCTCTGGAAGCTTTTAAAAAAACACCAGCATCCCATCTGACAAGACTTTTTAAATGTATCAAGTCACGTTTTTTGGTATGCAGGAAAGTTATACTCCATTCAGAATCCAAAATATTCAAAACTAAATTAAAAACAACGAAAGATTTTGCGTTCTCAGCAGAGACTACAGATTCTTGGAAGGAGACACCTAAGCTAAGCTATAAGATTAATTTATGACTGCTTTAACAAGGACTTCATAGCTGTGCTATTCATTCACCCAGTTTGTCCCTTTGAAAATTTGTTTTCACCAACTTGTTTTCCTTGGGATGATAAGGATGAAGCCTTCTTGGACTCATCCAAGAAAAACAGTTCCACAACACCCATTAAGGTATTTTTCAGGTTTCATAGGAACAGAATAAGAGCTCTGTTCAATGAGGGTTTTTTTATATAAAGGAGAAGGAAGCATGGTAACAGTCTCTTCTGCATTTTTTTTTTAATGAGAAAGTGCTGGCTGAGATTTGTAACTTGAGGCAAGGGTGTTGGGTTGTGCCTCCAAATTCAGACTGGGCTATCTTGAGAGATGGGCTTGTTTTAACATAAGTTTTCCTTCACCTGTTTTTAATGGTGCGGTCAGGCTTATGACTATGCAGGTTGGGTTTTTTTGAGTTGATTACTTCACATGAATCCTGTACTGGCAAGGCACTGTACTTAGAAAATATATATAGGAAAAAATAATGTGAGAAAATTTGAATTCCTCTTTGCTCAGTCTGTTAATATTTCAGGATCCTGTGGCTTTATATTTATCCTATGCACCAATGCAAATTTGGGAGGTGAGAGGCAGCCTCTTACATCTCACAATTCAACGTGAGGAGGTCAAGTTCCAAGAAACCTACCAACCAAACTCTGTTGCACCTCTGCCAAATATACAAAACAGAATATTTCAGAGGCTAAAATGTAGATAAAATTTTGCTGGTATTTTTCATAAAAACAGCAAATATTGCTTTCCTGAAACAAAGAACCTCCATTACTCAAATTCAGGATTTCCAAAATATTTTTTTCCATCATTTTATCTTTTTTTATTATTTTTACCATGCGATAGTCAAATTAGCTATCCCAGTCATAGAATGCAGGTAGTAATATTGTAATCTCTATGATTAATGCCAACTGGAGCTCTGAAGAGACAAAGGTAGCTTATTGCATGTGGAAAATTGCAGGATAGCTTTCCATGGACAGCAAGAGGAGATGGATATATGACAATGCCTTGATGAATCTTCACCTCAGGTATAGTTTTTCTGTGAGAACATTAGCAGCACTCAATTTTGAAGAGAGCTGTGTTGTCCAAACAGTTTGGCTCTATGAAATGAATGAATAAAGTAAGGTAGTATAAAACAAGTGACAGTGTACGCCAAATCACTGCCATTTGATTTTTCCTTGCTATCAGAAGACTGGTAATGTGATATATACCTGGGTAAGTTCAGAATGACATTATACTCTTCAGGTTTAAAAAGGTTTTGTGAGCACAGTTGAAGAAGAAAGGGAGGAAATACTATCCAACAATGTTGAATTTGATAAATAACATTAGAAAATTTTATAAGGCCAGAAACTTCTCTGCAAAATAGACTTCGAAGTGTCAAAGTGACACTTTTATTGCTTATTTCTGCTTTCACTTTGAGACCCATGTGTTTCTGACTATAGGAGTAGAATCTGTCACACACAAAGAGTTTACAATGTACAGTTTGAAAGGACAATGTCAACAACTTACAAATATTAATGCCTATTTATTCTATGTCATAACACATTGTGTATTGTAGGGCATAGCTATTTTACACTACAAAGTTATAAGCATTTTTTTAACTATTTGGAGTGGATTTGCTTTGTTGAATATGAAGTACTGAAAATATTAAAGAGAAAATGAATCTTGTACAGTCTCACATATCTTTAGTCATAGCTGATAAATTCTTTAAGTGGAAACTGAAGGGTTTTTTCAGTTATTCTTTTAAATTTTTTACCATGCTCCCTTCTTGTTTTAACTCATTGGTCCAACATTAATCATTGTCTTTATGACAGAGCTATACCTGTTTGTCAGAGGTGTGTATACATACATGTGTGTAAGGAACACCATTTTCCATTGCAGATGTATTAGTGGACAACTAGACTGTGATGATTAATTCTTCTGGATTTGGATTTATGAAGTGACAGTGAATATATTCTTAAGATTTATGTACTGTCCATGTATTATCTCTCGTGAACAGTTCTATAATGAGAAAATTGGCCAATAACTCAGTATTGTGATAGCCAAAGGAGATTTAACTTTCAGTGTGAAAAAGGACATTAAAAAACAAGGACAACAATCTGTCTTTTATTTAAAAGTCTGTAGGATATGGGCATATTTTTATAAATGTGTGATTATATTTCCTATGAGAGTGGAGTATAATAATATATGGTTTTTTTTCCCTAATAAAAAATGCCAAACAATGGAAAGATGAGAGATTGAGTAAACACATTAAGTTACAGGTGATCAAGTAAGTTCTATACTCTTCTGACTACTACTTGGACCACTTCTTCCTTCAGTAATGGTAGTCAGATTTTCTTCTTTGTAAAGAAACTACAGGACTGACAGCACACAATAAATCATGTCTAACAACATGATGAAAAGCTGGCAAGAGACAGCTTGTGCAGTGACAAATACAGCTGACAAGTATATACATCTGTTTTTGTAGGTTTTATGAGAAAAGAATACAAACAAAGAGATAGGATGTAGTTTACAACAGATATTTGAACATTATATTATTTCCTATTAATGAAAAAAGTGCAAACAATATTAAAAAATCAAGTTAATTTTTTTTCATTTTAAACACAAATAGGTTATGAAGGGAAAAGGTAGATTAACATCGTGATTTTCAGCCTCTATTTCAAATGCCACATGAACTAATAAGAGAGTGCTTCTAAAGCACGTTGATTAAAAGATCATCTGGTGCAGCTATTTTTAACACATACATTCAGGTATAAATCAGTTTTGAATCTTACCTTCACAGCTTGAAGTAAGAGTAACAAAAGTTCATCCATTATTCTTTGACTTAAAATGAATTGTCAAATCATTATTTCACTAAAAAGAAGAGTTTTACTGTAATAAATGACTTTACAAGAAGGGTCATCAGGTTCAAACTCTTTCATAATTAACTATGCAATATCTGAGTGAAATAATCAGAGTGCTGGCATAAAAATTATCATGAATGTATCCTACTGAAATTAAGACTTACTTGATATCATGTGTGTTAAAAAGTAGAAATTGGTTAGTTAAATATAAACTTCTCTCTAAGTTCGTTCTTTTTCTTTTGCCAAAGTAAATGTGTTAGATAAAATTCAATTTTATTGTTTAGAGTATAAAAAAATCTCACTGAAACTAGTAGATGGTGTGGATGTGTTATCTTTCTGAACAGTTTAAGTATATTGCAAAAGAAGTAGAAAGGAACTGAAAAAAATACCAAAAAAAATCAAGAAACTTCGAAGGATAAAGAAGCACATGTGTTTAATTTTTTTGAAAGAACTTGAATTAGAAATAACTACGCTTAAATTAACCTTTTATTAAATTGCAACTCATAGCTGCAAGACTTTACTGAGGAGGACAGTTCTGATAGATAAATACAAATGTTTAGGGATTACAGTGAAAAAATAACAATTTTCATAGCACAGTTAGAACAAGTGAAACATGCCGAAGTGATAAAAAACCCACTACTTCTGCCAGTTTTTTATTAATATTCCCTTATGAACTAGCTGCTGACTGCATCTTCAAGGATTTTTGCAGTTATTTTTGGAAAGAGCATTCTGTCCATGAAATAGCCCACTACTTTCTCTAGCCATATATCCTCTGATTTTAATAGCTCTTAACCAAAAACTCAGTCAGGGATGATGTTCTAATATATCTCTGCAAAAGAATAATCTTTTAAAGTTCAGTGTATGGTTTGGAGCTAGCATAGATGAGCTTACTGTGAAAGCTTCAACTAAGCAAGCATGCATGTGGGAAGACAGTATTCCCCTCTTAGTTTTTGTCACCTTTCAAGAACACCATTTACTCAAAAACTCCTTATATATATTTGAAATCTCCAAGAACATCTGAAAGAAAATTTTATCAAAGATAGTGATGTTGTACTACAGTTGAATAAGAAATCAATTATTCTGCATCGATGGTTTAGAAACTTCATAGAATCATAACATCATAGAACCATAGAATAGTTAGGGTTGGAAGGGACCCCAAAGATCATCTAGTTCCACCCCCCCATCCCATGGACTGTGACATCCCACTAGATGAGGTTACCCAAGGCCTCATCCAACTTGACCTTGAACACCTCCAGGGATGGGGCATCCACATCTTCCCAGGGACACCTGTTCCAGTGTCTCACTACTCTCATGGTGAAAAAATTCTTCCTAATATCTAGTCTAAGTCTACCCTTCTTCAGCTTATATCCATCCCATCTTGTCCTATCACCACAAGCTTTTATGAATAGTCCCTCTCCAGCCTTCTTGTACACTCCTGGAATGTCTCTATAAGATCTCCTTGGAGCTTTCTCTTCTCCACTCTGAACAAGCCCAACTCTCTCAGCCTGTCCTCCAGCCCTCTGATTATCTTTGTAGCCCTCCTCTGGACCCATTCCAAAAGCTCCATACCCTTCTTATGTTGAGGATTCCAGAACTGGACGCAGTACTCCAGGTCTCTCAAGAGAGAAATAGAGGGGCAGAATCACTTCTTTCAACCTGCTAGCCATGCTTCTTTTGATGCAGGCTCAGGATACGGTTGGCTTTCTGGGCTGTGAGTGCACATTGCCAACTTATGTCAGCTTCTCATCGAGTAGCACCCCCAAGTCCTTCTCCTCAGGGCTACCCTCAATTGCATCATCCCCCATCATGTGCTGAAAATGGGGATTTCCCTGACCCAGGTGTAGGACCTTGCACTTGACCTTGTTGAACCACATGAGGTTCTCACAGTCACACTTCTCCACTCTATCTAGGTCCCTCTAGATGATATCCCATCCTTCCGATGTGGCAACTACACCATTCAGCTTGGTGTCACCTGCAAACTCAGTGAGGATGCACGCAATCTTGCTCTCTGTATCATTGATGAAGATATTAAACAACACCAGTCCCAATACAGACCCCTTAGGGACAACACTAGTCATAGATGTCCATCTGGACTTTGAGCCATTGACCACTAGTCTCTGAATATGACCCTCCAACCAGTTCCTTATCCATCAAACAGTCCACCCATCAAATCCATATCTCTCCAATTTAGAGAGGAGGATGTTGCGGGGGACTGTGTCAAAGGCTTTACAGAAGTCTAGATAGATCACACTCGTCAGTGTATCTGTGTCCACTGCTGAAGTCACTCCATCATAGAAAGCCACTAAGATGATCATACAGGATTTGCCCTGGTGAAGCTGTGTTGTCTGCCTCTAATCACCTCCATGTCCTCCATGTGTTTTAGCATAGTTTCTAGGAGGATCTGTTCCATGATCTTTCCAGGCACAGAGGTGAGGCTGACAGGTTGGCAGTTCTCAGGGTTGTCTTTTTTGCCCGTTTTAAAAATGGGCACAGTATTACCCTTCTTCCAGTTACCAGGGACTTCTCCTGATTGCCATGACTTTTCAGATATCATGGAGAGTGGCTTGGCAACCACACCTGCCAATTTCCTCAGGACTCTGTGATGCATCTCATAAGGTTTATACATGTTCAGGTTCCTCAAGTGGTCATGAATCTGATCCTCTTCTATAGTGGGAGGAGGTTTATCCCCCTGGTCACCATCTTGCCATCATATGACCCAGGAGGGGTGAGGAGAGCAGTTATTGGTGAAGACAGGCAAAAATGTTCTTGAGTACCTCAGCTTTCTCCTCATCTGTTGATACAAGGTCACCATTCCCAGCTATCAGTGGGGGTATGTTCTCTTTGACCTTCCTCTTTTTATTAACATATCTGTGGAAGCCACTTCAGTGGTTTCAGCCACAAAACCAAGACCATATAAATACTGAAAGCATCAGAGCCAAGCTCATCATAATGAGAAGTTTACAAAAGGCAATTTAAAAGACATCAGAATAAAATGAGACACCTTGTGTACAGTCTGCAGAGGTCTCACTCCATGGAGGTGAGAAAGGAAGGGTTTTTTTCTGAATTGTCACCAGTTATTTCTTCTTTCAACGTTACTGTTTTTCTCATAATACTTTCATTGTGACTTCCCCCCAGTATTTTCAATGTAGTTAAAATAGTCAAATGTTAAAACCTTAGAATTATTAATGTTGGGAAAGACCTCTAAAATCATCAAGCCCAACCATCAACACACTACCACCATGTCCACAAAACCATGTCCCTGACCGTCACATCTACACCTCCAGGGATGGTGACCCCACCTCATCCTTGGGCATCATGTTCCAATGTGTTACTGCTCTTTCAGTAAAGATTTTTTCCCTAATATCCAATCTAAATATCGTCTGGCACAACCTGAAGCAATTTCCTCTTGTCCTATCACTTGTTACTTGGGACAAGTATTGTTATGTACAGTATCATATGTAAATGATAAATTATTCTAACTATGTCAATAACATACATAATTATCTTTGAAAATCCTATTGCAAATGTTTTAGAGAAAAATATTGATAAAATGCCTGTGCAAATACTCATACTCACAACAGCAGCCATTTTTCTTTTTATTTTTTTAATGACATAGTAAACCAATTCAACAGTCATTCGATATTCACAGCTAATTTGAGATTAAAAATTTAATGTACATATCATAAATCTCAAAAGAAAGTGAAAAACAATGTACACTCTTCTGGTTTCCTGTAATTCACTGAAAAGACTTATTTGGACATTTCACAGATGCAAATCTCAGTATGATGAAGGTTTTTACACAAACTCTCCTACTTAAATAAAAATAATTTTTCTTCTAGCCTTGTAAAATCAAACAAACAGGTCATCATCCTTTCAGATATTAAAAATGCAACCAGGCAAGACCCTGAGCAACTTGATCTAAGTTGTTCCTGCCCTGAGCAAAAGGACTGGACCAGATGACAAACTTTAAGACACCCCAGGTTATTCTCTGATTCTAGGTTCCTTATGGGCCATTACTTAAACACACAAGACTCACTCACATTATGCCACGTTGTAGCACTATGTTCCCATGGTTTAGGCTAAAATAACTTTTTGTTTTGGTTTTGTTCTCTTTTCTTTTGGTTCAGATCAGTTTGTGTGGAATATGTTACAATTCCTCACAGCATTCTTTGGATTAAAGTTACCATTCATAATTATATAAAAATATAAATTCTGAGATCTTTTTGTCAATCATTAAAATATTAATAAGGCTTTCACAAATGAAAGGAGATATTAATAGGACATGTCAGTGGTTCAAAGTAGCACACAAGGGACAAATGTTTTTTAAGTTATTGAGCTGTTTTCATGGATGAAGACTCATCTTTAACTTGTGAGATTAAAAGTGTCTTGTTTAATGCATATTGTTATTTATAATATAGGACAAAGCAACAAATGTCTAAACATATTATTATTATGCTTTACTGTAATGTTCTGTTAAAACAATATTGTTTCCCATATTAACAATAAAGACCAGTACTGTGTCTTCCAACCCTGGCTGCAGAAGTCCTCAGTGAGAAGCTGGTATTGAAATAAATTCAGTACTATTTCAATGAAGCGAGTCACAATCTGTGGGAATGATTTTTTTTTATTGTTGCAATCTGATCCTATTGACTTTTTCTCTAACTAGAAATAGAATGTCAGCTTCCAGCAATTTTAAGTAACAATTAAAAGGATTCAATGAGAAATTTCCCCTGTAGTGCAGATTAAGAACTTTATATAAAATCATCTAGTATCAGCACATAGCACAATGAGAAACAAATTCCCAGACACTATTGCTTAGTGATAGCAAAAGGAGCACACCAACAATGCTAATTACATGAATAATCCCACTAAGTAGGATAATATATATACACATTCAATCTCAGAGGGTAGCATGCTATGACATAGTGGAAAATGTAGCTGAAAAGACAGAATATAGCTTGATCTGTCTCAGGAAATGCTTGGGTATTTAAAGAATTAGCTCAAAAAATGTCACAGTATCAAATTTTACTAGGTAGATGTTGTGCTTATTTTTGGATAATTCATATGCTGAATTTGTGGGGTAAAGGCAGAGGTAACTTTCATTCCTACTAGCCTAAAGAAAATCTTCAGTTTTCTGGTAGCAAAACGAAAGTAGATTTTAAAACCAACCACAATAGCACACAAAAGCTTACGCGGATAATGTATGAATTTAAAGATAGCAATAGAGAGAAGTGGTAATGAAATCCTGGTTTTGAAGAAGTATTTTTAATTTTAGTGGTCTCAACTGATTTCAGGATTTGGATGACTGTATTATTTACAAATTTAGTCTAATAGACCATTGTTTGTTACATAGCCAGCTTTTGAAACTAGAAGATAAGTAGCCAACACGTATTTAAGATTTGCTGTAATTCAGAAAAGTCAAAAAGGATGTTTCACTGGACCAGCAGCTCCACTCCAGCAGACAAAACAGCTGTTTGTAATATTTTCCCTTGGTTATCCCTATTTCACTACAGCATTTCACTCTGTCCATGTTACATGGTTCTCTGGCTTTTCTTGGCAATTGAAAGCTGATAAGCTCCCTAGGGAGTCTAGAAATAATTTTCTATCACCAAACCAGGGGTTATGTCTTCATCTTAGCTGGCAACAAAGCAGTAGTTTACACGTTAAGAACAGCAGCAAGCACTGGCATTTGTTTAAAGGAACAGGGAAAAAAAATCCTTTTTGTGCCATCTCCAGCAACCATATCTTTTGGCATTAAATGCAGCCAATATTACACATAAAAAAATCCATGGTAATCTGCCCTTCCTCCATCAGTGCTCAGAAACAACCTGATCTGGATTTCTCTAGCCTTTGGGGAATCAATAGTAGCCACCAGGAAATTTTCTTACAGAAGTGTTAAATCACTTCTAAAAGTCATATATAGCAAAATAACTTCAAAATGAAACCAATGAAATTGTCAAGAAAATATATAGGGTAATGGCCTTTTCTCCCAAGTGACAGGGCACAGTACAAGAGGCAATGACCTCAAACTCCACCAGGGGAGATTTAGGCTAGACATTAGGAAAAAAATTTTCACAGAAAGGATCATTGGGCATTGGAACAGGCTACCCAGGGAGGTGGTTGATTCATCTTCCCTGGAGGTGTTTAAGGGACGGGTGGACAAGGTGCTGAGGGGCATGGTTTAATGTTTGATAGGAACGGTTGGACTTGGTGATCCAGTGGGTCTCTTCCAATCTGGTTGTTCTATGATTCTATGATTCTATGTTAGACAGTATATCCATACTACTCTCTCTCTGCTTATTTTGTCTTCTCTTTATTTTATTTCCCTAACTTCATATCTTCTGTTATTTACATTTTGACTTTTCAGAGAACAAACTTTCAAAGGATGGGTGGAATTTGTGCAGGAATCTTTCCTGTAGATCATTTATCCTTTTTTGGATTATTTCTTTTTGTGGCTGCAGGTGCATTAACTGAACAGGCCTATTCAGTAGCAAGTATGTGAAAACACCATGATTAATGAATTTTGAGAGTAAACAACTCAAAAGTTCAATCTATGTTTCCCTAAGTCTTTGGTGTGACAAGTTAATGAGGAAAACCTTCTCCAGAAGAATTTCTGGAGTTTCTGATATTTTAGTGCTAGCTGAGCACCTGCTCCAAGAAGTGAAGACCTTTAAAGATCCTATAATACTTGCAAAATTCACTCTCATTGCTGAAAATCTATCAACAGTCAGCAGTATTTCAAGTGAAGGAACATTACTTTTAGCATGCCTTCCTCTCCCTACCAGCTCAGCAGCTCATTTAATTCCTTCAGTCGTAGTGTACAGTTGGGGGCGTTGGGGGGAGTCACATACTGGGATTTGCAGGAGTAGTATGTGCAGGTATATACTGCAGTGGTTGCTAACTCTGTTTCCTTTTTGGAAGACTTCACTGCAGGAAAATCAGAAAGAAACTGCTCTGGCATTTGTATCCAAAATATGAAGTTGGGAATGTTACAAGCACCAAATGTCAATAATCATTACCTGAGCAACAAAGCCAAGACAGAGCAGTAAGAATGGTTTGAGGGTAGGAGAAGAGGATGTCACTGAAGAGCAGAGAGAAATCTATAAAACAGGGAATGCTAATACACTTGGGAATTAACATGCATGTACCTCCAACCATTTTTCACAAGATTTGCAAATAAAAGAAAGATCAAACTTTAGACATAGTTTTCTGTGACATTTGTGAGGGGACAAAAAACATCTACTGTTTGGAAACCATGTGTGTCTTTAAAATTCTACTTTGCATAAAATCAAATGATGGGCTTGGAAGTGCATTTAAAGCAGGTCATTTGGTTGTTTTGGGGTTTTTTGTTGTTTTTTTTTTTTTTTAAAGAATTATTTAAGCCCAAATTTTATATTTTTTAGAATACGAAAATTTGAAGATACTTTCTATCTTCAAAAGAAGGAACATAATTGAGGAGTCTCAGAAACTTGTTATTTAACGCATGCTTTTTACTCAAGCTCTTACATTGCAAGTCACAATATTTTTTTTCTCTAATGGGATTAATCTTGGGATTCCCAAAGGAAAAGAATTATTAGCACTTTTCTATATCCACGTATCTAAGGAGTAGAAATTTACTCCCTGTTGTTACAATTAGTATCATTTTTGGACAATTTTAATGTGTGTATGTGTATTGAAAACAAAATAAATGGAAAAGAAAGAGGTACAAAAATTCTAATGGTCTCATCAATCATCTGAAGGCCAGATCATCTGCAATAGCAACTGAGTACTTTTTAACTGCCATCATCTCTCCAAAGGCAGCATGTATGTCACTGGTCCTTTGAGGATCAACCGGTTGGACTGTGCAATAGGTTTTGGCATGGCTTATGGGGTTCACAGATATTTCCAAATAGTAAAGACTCATTTTTTTGTTAACACTTTCAAGCTTTCAGCAGTTGTGATTCAAAATATACTCCTTCATCAGAGGCAGAGCTAAGTTCTCAGATTAAAATGAGATATGTGCTTATATATTCAAGTTTAGCTTTTTCCTTGTTATTCACTGGAAGAAATTCCTGTCTAATGTCACTGTTCATAGTTCATCTTTTAATTAATATTTTCTTCAAGTTAGACAACTAAAAACGCTCTGTTCAACAGGAAAGATTCTTTAAAGGACTCCAATAGTTTTCAAATAACTTTTTCTCAAACCAGGACTTACTGTCTTGCTTCTATTTATGGCATTCCTGTGCTCATTTTCATCAACAATATGTTGTCCTTTTTGTAGGTCCTGTATTGCTAAAGTGATTTTAAGTGCTTCCAGCCACAGTCTGTGAATAACTTCATTTCTATGACAATCTTTAGTCACTAGGTTTTGTATCCTGTATCCAAAAGCACAAACCTGAATGATGATACCCACATCAGTCTGACATTTTTGTTTGTCTTTGATAACTTGATTTATGAACATCCTTTATGAAAGTCTGTTGAGGTAGGTAGTAGCTTTACGTATTCACTGTCTGCTTCCCTAATGAAATAAGGATGGAAATATCTGGATCCTTTCTCACAAAACAGTTGTAGTGAAAAAATGAATAAATAAGGTTAGGAAAATTCTGACCATGTTGTAATAATTATTGTGTCTGAGCTATTAATTTTAAAATATTCTTATTACTAGGGATTCCATTGTCATAGCTATGACAACATTATGATCAGCAATACAGCAGAATTAAAAATTCTTATTTAATTTGTGCTTTAAAAGGGGCATTATTAGCCCTTAATGAATTAGGGCTCTGCTAGGCGGAGAACTAGAAAGGTATGAAATGCATGCATTTATGTGACCGTGTATTAAGCATAATTTTTCTTTGTGTTGACCATTGCCTAAAGTCTTTGTTCCATGTATTCTTTTCTTTCTGTTGTTTTCTTGTTTGTTTATTTTATTGACATTTGTTTGGATTTTTAAAAATCTGATTATTTTGAAAATGGGTTAGAGACAGCGATTTTGGGCAAACTTTTTAGTAGGCACTGGAGGGAAGATGAACATGCTACTCACTAATCTCTCTGTAGGACACTATCTCAACCACAGGTTCTGCTGACTTTTATCTTCCTAGGTATGGTAGCTTTAAATGCTGCCAGCTCTGCACTGACACCTAATCTCACTGACAACATTCAGCAATAACTCCTGGATGTTGAACCATGTTGTTTGAAGTGTAAGCGAATCTAGAAGGAATGCTTTAATTTCCTCTGGTGCTTTTGCCTGCCTACCCTGAAAAGAAGGAAAGGAAAAGAGAAGGGCAGAACCAGTGAAAAAAAAAATCCATTTGTTTTATTTATTATTCTTCATAATAGCCTTCATTCAGATCTCACTGGTTCAGTGGTTTTAAGGTCATATTGTTTTACACTCCTATAGTATCTGTAATCAAAGCATGTCAAAGTCTTGGAAGTATGAGACAGTTATATTTCCCAACACAGAGATCAGATAATTGGTGAAGGTGTTGGGGCCTTCCTGACACTTGCTTTCTTACTGAAAAGGCAAATGTTACAAAAGGTTTTCTACATTCCTGGAGATGTGACTGGTTTTGCATAAGTCTGGATTTACTTAAAGGGTGTGGCCTGAATAATCCTCTGCAATGATCCCTTTCAATCTGTAGGATCTATGAGCAGGTGAAGCAGCTCTTGATCCAAACACAAAGGTGCTCTGTGTATTTTAGCTCTACTATGTTGAAGCTACTTGCCTCAGCGACTATGCAATAAAATTATGGAAATTTATTTCAGAACAGTTGTATTTTTCCCACACTTAAACAGTTCTTCTTGTAATCTTCAAATTAGACATTTACAAGGTATTCTGTGCCCAGACTCCATTTCTTTGTACCTTGTAATAAATATTTATGTCCCATAGATTGCAGGGTGCAGGGTAAGATAATGTTTTTACCATCTTTATTCTTTCTCAAACAAGATAGAAATTCTATGCACTGGTTTAAAACAAAGCTGAAGTCATTTACATGTGAGAATATAACATATTTTCATAACTGTATTTTTTACATTTATTCATTATATCTTATTGTCTAATATAAAACAATCCTAGTTAGGAAGACCTACTTATTTCTAAAGCAAAAGTGGTAATGCATAGCATGTACATGATCCATTTCTTCTGCTTACAGGTAATTGATGACTTGCTTATTTAACAAAGCTAATGTAACTAAAATGGATTATGTTCTACCTTGGGGGTTTTAATACTTTACTACAAAGAAATATCAAAGAAATTTAAATGTGTTCTCATTAAAAACAATGGCCAGATTCTTGTGGTATGCTGAATCATGCTGATCCAGTTCCATTAGTGTGACTTTGCCATGAGTTTGGTCTTCCTAACAGGGAAAATATTTCCAGGAAGAAGGCCTGCTAAAAGTGGCATGGAGGGAATTGCTATTTGTTCTTGGCTGACCACTGTAACTGCTGCAGCTTAGAAGAGTCTCTGAAGGCTGGCTTCTTTCTTGACAAGGGCTGAAGAGATACAAATATGTTCAGAAGCAAAGACAAAGATTCAGTAAATCACTGAATATGCTCCTGCACTTTAATGATAAAGGTGCATGAAGCATGAGAGGCTGGTCCTCAGCATGTCTGCACATCTCACTGCTCCTGCATTGCATCTGTTTTGAGCATGTTGCACTGCTGTGTTCTTCTCTCCCCATTGCTTTTCAAAGCATGTCCAGAAAAAGGTGACATCCAGTCCCAAAACAACAGTGAGTGTGAAAAGGAGACATGTTTTGTCCCTCTAGACTGATAGTACACTGATACAAAATACAGGGAGTGTTCAGGGCCACTGCCATATAATCTGGAACAATATAGTCAATCTCAGACAATGCTGGATTCATAGGTAAAGGCCATTTGTACATATTGTAGGTATTTATAAATTTATAGAGGCCTTATTACATAAATTATATAAGATGTGTGCTGTGGAAGAGTTAAGTTGACCTTGTAACTCCTTACCTTCAAAAGAGAGAGGTCATCCTTTCTCCCTTGCTCAGGACATTCAGTGGTCCTGATATGCTTTTGACCTCACTGTGAACAGATTCAATTCATCAAACTGGCATAAAAATAAACCAGTGAAAAAGAGAGAGTAATAGTTCGTGAATTCACACAAATGATCTGGAGAGTAGATGAAATGAAGATATCTTCATCCATATGAACATCATGGTTCTAAAATTCAGGCTGGAAAACTTTCCTACAATGTTTTGAAAGTATATACTTCCAGCCAGTCTCAAAAATACCTCTCTATATCTCTTTCTTGCATCTAATTTTGATCTGTGCCATATTCAAAAGAAGCATGTGTAATTGAAGTAAATATGCAGCTAGATACCAAGCTAGTACTGTATTTTAGTATGTGATCAACACTGGAATCGCCCACTACAAGATGGTTCTGAAGACAAATGAAATCAAAGGACTAGATGCTTAGACAGTTCTCTATTGACATATCACCAAGATTGCCCTAAAGATTTCTCTCATGCCTTGAGTGAGATCACGAATTTTACATTACAGGGTGATTTCCTCCTCCCCCCCCCCCCAAATTAAAGCTTTCCATGACAAATAGCAGATAGAAGGTAATATTTTCAGAAGTGTTTGAAAGACTGGAATCCCTAAGGATGTGTATGAACCAAAGAAATTTTCATCTAATCTGAAAGACAAGAAACTGGAATTGACTGGTCTGTGGTATGAGGCTGTGCTTGGGAACTGCACCTCCAGAGACATCCACAAACCTGTCCTGTGCTGTTAGGGCTCACTGTCTAATGCCTGCTAAGGGAGAAGTGTTGTCTCACATTCTCCTGTGCAGTGCAGTGCAATGCTACTTCTAGTAACTCTTGCAGTTACTCTGACACTCTTTCACTCTTTTTTCATCAGTGGTACTACTTAAGAACATTTTCTATGGTCCACAACTTATTAAAGTTTTACCTGTTCTTTTCAGTTTAATTCCTTGTTGAAAATAAAATCTGCTTCAAGAAAAAAAAAAAAAAGGGGAGAATAGTACATATACTCTGGTGAANAGAGAGGTCATCCTTTCTCCCTTGCTCAGGACATTCAGTGGTCCTGATATGCTTTTGACCTCACTGTGAACAGATTCAATTCATCAAACTGGCATAAAAATAAACCAGTGAAAAAGAGAGAGTAATAGTTCGTGAATTCACACAAATGATCTGGAGAGTAGATGAAATGAAGATATCTTCATCCATATGAACATCATGGTTCTAAAATTCAGGCTGGAAAACTTTCCTACAATGTTTTGAAAGTATATACTTCCAGCCAGTCTCAAAAATACCTCTCTATATCTCTTTCTTGCATCTAATTTTGATCTGTGCCATATTCAAAAGAAGCATGTGTAATTGAAGTAAATATGCAGCTAGATACCAAGCTAGTACTGTATTTTAGTATGTGATCAACACTGGAATCGCCCACTACAAGATGGTTCTGAAGACAAATGAAATCAAAGGACTAGATGCTTAGACAGTTCTCTATTGACATATCACCAAGATTGCCCTAAAGATTTCTCTCATGCCTTGAGTGAGATCACGAATTTTACATTACAGGGTGATTTCCTCCTCCCCCCCCCCCCAAATTAAAGCTTTCCATGACAAATAGCAGATAGAAGGTAATATTTTCAGAAGTGTTTGAAAGACTGGAATCCCTAAGGATGTGTATGAACCAAAGAAATTTTCATCTAATCTGAAAGACAAGAAACTGGAATTGACTGGTCTGTGGTATGAGGCTGTGCTTGGGAACTGCACCTCCAGAGACATCCACAAACCTGTCCTGTGCTGTTAGGGCTCACTGTCTAATGCCTGCTAAGGGAGAAGTGTTGTCTCACATTCTCCTGTGCAGTGCAGTGCAATGCTACTTCTAGTAACTCTTGCAGTTACTCTGACACTCTTTCACTCTTTTTTCATCAGTGGTACTACTTAAGAACATTTTCTATGGTCCACAACTTATTAAAGTTTTACCTGTTCTTTTCAGTTTAATTCCTTGTTGAAAATAAAATCTGCTTCAAGCAAAAAAAAAAAAAGGGGAGAATAGTACATATACTCTGGTGAAAATCTTTTAAGAAAGATTCAAATAATAATTTTGAAATTTATACAACAGTAAAAGAATCAGTATTTATTTTCCTGTTCATTTGGTCAGTCCAAGTAGATCCTGAGACAATAAACAGCCAAAGGAAACACTTTCCAAATCAGAACCAATGTGTTTTCCAGTCTTCTTTGACATAAAAATGCTCAACCATTCAAAAGTTTTTTTTTCAAATCTTTCTTCATAAGCTGCAAGGGTAGCCAGCAAGTGAATATTGAAATACGTGCAGCTGATGAATGGATTGAACAAGATTCCAAGGCCGGGGCTGTGTGATGTGCCTGATGAAAGCTCTGTAGTTTTAACCTGATGGCAGAGCAAGCTGTGAGAATGAACAGGTTTTTTAGAGATTGGCATTGCTGGATTTGTCTTAGGGTCACCTATATATACAGCTTTGCTCCATCACACAGATGAGCTTACCTCTACCAATAACAATTTAGATTTTCTTTTCCAGTCATTTTTGCACAAAAGCGCATCTTTTGCCTGTATAAGGGTCAGAGTTTTCAGCACTTTGAACTGCCTGTGAACACTAAAATCAGTGAGTGTTCAGTGAGTGTTAGATCAGACATCATAATATGTTACACCATTGCATCATTAGAAAAGCTAGTTTTAGTACCAGTAACAGCAAATAAGAAGGTTATCATGAGTACCCTAGTCTTGTTACTTGCAACATCCACATGTTTTGCCTGTGGATACTAAAACTGAGGACTTCGAAATAGAATGCAAAAAACATTGCATCAGATTAAGCCTATGCCAAGTTTCAGTCAACTCATAAGAATCAGTCACTCATCTGAGCTTCTGTTATATCCCTGGCACTCATGAAATTGTTTTTCATACAGCTGAAGCTTAAAGGACTTTAATGGGAAACTCACTCTTGGCCAGGTGAGTGGTCAGGAAGGAGATGGTGTCTGCACATTCATCCGAAGATGAGACTTGGATTAAGGCTGCAGTGAAGCTCCTCCAAAATATTCTCTCTGAGAGAGGAATTGTTTATGAAAATACTGTGTTGCAGTCTATGATAAAATGGGCTAATCGAGGCGGCATTATTCCGATTACCACTGCCCTATTTGAAAGACTTGAGAGAAAATGGGACAAAGGTTGTTTGAAGAAGTTAAAAATGCAGGTTTGTATGCCTTATTGTTACAATTGCTTGTACCTGTAGGAACAAAGAGAGCATAAGTATTTTATTTCTCACATACATAGTCATCAGCCTAATTTTGGCCTGGTAATTGGGAATAATCGTGCCAATTGCCTTTTTGCCGCAGTTTGGAATGATCCCCAAACAAGTCTCCTTTTGCAAGCCAAAGCCTCACACAAATTGTTTCACCTAAGTGCTAAGGTACTTAAACATCAATATAATATTCCTCTGTCTGATGCACAAGGTATAATTAACTCTTGTCTGGACTGCCAAAAAAAGTGTGTGGGCTTAGGGTTTGGAGTAAACCCTCGGGGACTTCAAGCCTTACAACTATGGCAAATGGACATGACCCATATTCCAGAGTTTGGGCGATTGAAGTACATACATGTTTCTGTGGATACATTTTCTATGGTTTTATGGGCCACAGCACAGACCAGGGAACCTGCAAAACACATGATTAAGCACATGTATGAAACTGTAATGGCATTAGGAATACCTCAAACAATAAAAATAGATAACAGACCAGCTTATGTTTCTCAAAAATTTAAACATTTTTGTGTTCAGTGGGGAATTTGTCATTATATGGGCATCCCACATCCCCCAACAGGTCAAGCAATAATAGAACACTTTCATGCAACTCTGAAGTCACTTTTGCAAAAATAAAAAGGGGGAGATGTATTGCCTCCTAGTGAACAACATGCAAAAGTGACTTATGTATTGAATTTTTTGTGTTTAACTGAGACTAGGACTAGTCCTCCTATTGTAATCCATCATTGTTTGCTGGAGTGAGGATTGAATAGCCAAGACCAGCAAGGTATAGAGGTATAATACAAAGACTGGGACTCAGGTGAATGGAAAGGACCTGTTGAACTAGATGTAACAGGAAGAGGTTATGCTTGTGTCCTAACAGATATTGGACCTCGCTGGGTATCACAAAAGTGGAACAAACCCTGGAAAGAATGGAAGACAATGGAGCAAAGGGACCTCACATGGGAAGGACAACCTGTGGTGGTCTTTTAACAGAAAAGGGAATTTGGAATAACTGTTCGGAAAAGGCTCTCCCACCTGGATATTTTCTAATCTGTGGTGACAGAGCATGGGGCAGAATATCCAGCAATCCAGTTGGTGGACCTTGTTATTTGGGAAGGTTAATGTTGTTTACACCAAGTATAGAATATGTTTTTGGAGATTTTAGGAAAACCTTTTGACAGTTTTATTCTTCCATCATCACAGTGTATTTTCTACACTTCTATGCTTCATCACATATAAATGAACAATAGCTTCTTATAGAAGGAGTAGAACCAACTATTTTATTGTCATTTCTGTTACTTTTACAGTGATTATGGATTTGAAAATATCTCAGCCATGTTTCACAATGTGAGAGGGGGCAGTAACAAATGAACAAACAACAGGTTTTCTTGCTTTTTGTGAGGACTAATTAAGAACCACTATCTACTAGCAGCACTGAGACACACATAATCTAGGATTTTAATGGTCCAGTACTCACCATGGTGCCTGAGCACCCCTAAGAAATCTGCAATGGGTTTAGATTTTCTAGAAAACTATCCCTAGGTTTAAATGCAAGAAACAAGTGACAAGGAATTGCTTCCAAGAAGACCTACTGGGCTGGGATGCACTTTTTCAACTGTTGTGATGCAACTAAAGTTAATTTGCATTCATAAAGTCGTCTGCTCACCCTCTAGCATTCATTAGAGACCTTCCAGCACAGAGAAGAACAATATAGATAATTTGCATAAGAAAAGTGTTCCTTTCCTTCCTGAAAATAATCTTTGCTATTATATGTACTACTATCTGACAAAAAATCATGCACATTATGAGCTGTTGAAAGAATCATGCATCAGTCTTTGTACGCAACATATTACTTTTTAATTGAAATTTTTATATAAGATCCTTTTAAATCAAGTAAATTGCTGACATCAAAACCAAGGATCTCATCTCAACCCCACCGTTTGCTTTGGGTTTGTTTATTTCTGTAATGCAAACATTAGCATTGAACTAGTAAGCACCTAAGTCTGTCAAACAGAAAGTGAAATTCTTGTAACAGTAAATTTTGCACATCCAAAAGAATTTTTTCATTTATTGCTTTGTGTGAACAACATATTTTTACTGTCTTTTCCTACCCGCTACTTTCCACTCTTTCTGAAAAAGCAGTCAGGAAGATGACAGGAATGCCACAGCTTCCTACTGTACTAACTGTTTAACCTTAAGTCATCTCAGCTGTGAAGGCTGTGGATGAAATGTTGAAAAAGTTGTTCTGAATGTGACAGCAAAATTACTTTGTGATGGTTATAAATTTTTCATAATGCTATTCCCAGTAGAACTGATTCCTATATTTCTTACAGAAATGGTATGAAGAAACAGACTTTTAAAAGGATGGGATTTTGCTGATGCTGCTTCCTCTGTTTATCTAAGAGACTATGCTGTAGCTTAATGCAACAGAGTAATAACAGTGATGTTTCAGGGAGTCTCAAGAAGCAGAGATGCATCTCCTTCTACATGACTGCCCTTGGGAAGGAGGGAATGTGTGCATATGTGAGGGAGCATGAGAGCGCTACAGCAGATGGAAATAGAGTAAGACAGCTGAGCAGAGGACTTAGACAATGTGCCACAGAGCTCAATAAATCTATATAGTTTCTTCATGCTGCAAGGTCATAGATGACGCTGACACTGGTCTCCTAGCAACCCACTCTACTAACCTACTTTTGTCCAAATCACTGGAGAATGGGTTTAATGCACTGAGATGTGTTTCAACATGTGGAGGAAAGAATCGAATTGATACTGGGTAACTGCTGATGTGCAAAATACTAAACAGCATTTTTCTGGTCTGTCTCCCCTCTATATTAGTTGCACACAGAAGGCTTCTTTAATAAAAATCAACAGCATTAAAGAATCCCTAAGTTTCTCAGGAATGATAATTTCATCAGAAAGTGTAGAAATACAACACTCAAAGTCATACATGAATTTATATACATAGACTTCTAAGGCAAGCTCCCTGTTAAGAAGGATTGACTCCAAACATGAAATGTTCCTGATATTTAAAATAATAAAATAAGAAGTGGAAACTAAGAAATATGAGATAAAATTTACCTAAATAAAACATTGTTTTATTAAGTTATATATTATGTACTCAATTAGTTAAAAGCTTTTAGATAGCCATATTAGTGATTAAAAAAATGCATTTGAAATGCCTACTTTCTCTTATGCACAAGAATCATTCTTTGCTAGTTAGCTGCAGATACTTATAGGAATCACATGAAATGGCTTTTCCATGCATTGATAATATTCTAAGCCAGTTGTAAGATACAAGATTTGAAGAAGGACACAACCATTTTGTTTTACATGTATCAAGTGAATATTTTCACAACGTGTGTACTGTGTTAACCTTAGCTCTTCTCTGCATTCAATCAGGCAGATATAGCAATAGGGATATGGGGGATATTTCATTGCTTCTCCACATTCAACAGGAGTCACAAGTTTTGGTGTCTAAAAAAAACCCATGCTAAAATTTTCCCTGCCCAGTGCCAGAAAAACTTCACTGTTCTGTTGATTGTGTCACTGGATCAGAGACTACTGAATATTATGGTGATCTTCCTGAGCCACAGTATTTTCAATTGTACAGACACAGATCTCTTCTACCTTTCCCTGGCCTCTATGAAAGTCATTATCATTAACATAGGAGAACCAGTTCCTTACTGTTAAATACAGTAATTGTCAAAACCTGGGCTGTCACCCATCAGCATACACATCAGTCTGGGGCATGTGAGGGGTAGGAATTAAAAGATTACCAGATCATAAACCATGTTTGTGCTGCCCTGGCCTCTGAGTATTCTCCTAAACAGTTTTGACTGTCAATGGCATTGAGACGCCACAACAAAAGTAAGGGTCACCAGTCTAGTAGGAAAATTCATTCATAGCTGTTTCCCATATAGGATTTGGAGAGTGAAGAACCAGGCAGATTACCAGTACAGTAACACCTTCACAGTGGGGTTTGACCCCTCTGGATTCTTTCGTCTCAGCAACACAGAGCAGCTCTTACATAGGAAGAGTCTGAGCCAACATAAAAAGCCCTGTCACTTCCATTTTCACACTGGAGCACATTTATACTACTGTTTGTTAATGTTGTTTGAGGTGCATTTTTCTAGTTTGTCCACCTGTCAATCATAACCCCAGAATGATGGCATTGTGTAGACTGGAAGTGAGCATTTCAAGTCTCTAGCCCAGGCTTCTGGTCAGAGGAGGAGAGTTGAAGAACAGATTTTTCAGCGTCAGTCCAGTCAAGTTTTTAGTATCCCAAAGGCCAGAAATTTCACAGTACCTCTGGGAGCGTATGCCAGTGTTTCACCACACTTACGGCAAATTTTATTTCCCTACAAAATGTAGAAGTTTTCTATATTTCAACCTAATGTGGAAGTCTCAAACCATCTTTGTGGACCTACGCTGGACACTCGCTGGTAGCTTGATACCCTTTTTATATTGTAGTTCCCCAAGATGCACACAATACTTGAGGAGGGGCCACACTGCTGCAGAGTAAAGCAGGACAGTCACCTCCCTTGACCAGCTGTGGTTGATGCACCCCAGGACATGGTTGACCCTCTTAGCTACCAGGGCACACTGTTAGCTCATGTACAATTTGCTGGTGACCAGAAACCCCAGATTGCTTTCTGCAGGGCTGCTCTCTAGCCTCTTGCTCACCAGACTGTATGTCTGTGCAGGGTTACCATGACCCAGGTGCAAAACCTGACTCTTGGCCTTGTTAAACTTCATGTGTCTGATGGTTGCCCACCTCTCCTGTTTGTCTATATTTCTCTTCAGTGCCTCTTTGCCCTCCAGAGTGTCAACAACTCATCTTCAATTCCATGTCATCAGTGAATTTGGTTAGTAAAACTTCAAGCTCTGTATCCAGGTCATTTATAAAGATATCAAAGAGTCCTGGTCCTAAAATGGATCCCTGCCCAATGCTTGTGACAGGTCACCAACCATGTGTAACACCATCCACTATAACACTTCGAACCCAGTCGATCAGCCAATTGTTCACCCACTGCATTATCTGTTTATCGAGACATATGCTGGACATTTTGTTTAGGAGGACACTTTCAGAGACAGAATCAAAGTCCTTGCTGAAATCTAGAAATAATATGCCAACTGACTTTGCTTGGTCAAGTAGGTGTGTAACCTGGTCACAGAAGAAAATCAAATTTGTCAGGCAGGACCTTCCCTTTATAAACATTATAACATTTGCCACCTTCCAGTTAACTGGTACCTCTCCAGATTCCCAAGAGCATTTAAATAATTATGAAGAGAGGCCTCACTATGACATCAGCTAGCTCTTTAAGTACCCTTGAATGAATCTCATCAGGCCCCATTGACTTATAGGAATCCATCTGGAGCAGCAAATCCCATACAAGTCGGGGAGTGATTAGGAATCTGTCTTTTTACACACTCTTGGTCCTCTAGCCCAGGGTTCTTATGGGGGGAGAGGGTGGAGGGCAAGTGCATTGACAGTGTTGAAGATGGAGGCAAAAACACCATTAAATGTCTCTTCTTTGTCTGTATGACAGTTTGTGAGGTGTCTACACACTTCAAGTAATGGGTCAATAATATTTCCGGCCTACATTTTGTTATTAATATATTTTTTAAAAAGCTTTTTTATTAGCTGTCACTGTGCTGGCCAGGTTCAACTCTAATTGAGCTTTGGCTGCATGAATTTCTGCCCTACAGTGGCAAACAGTATCCCTGTAGTCCTCCCATGTCACCTGTCCTTGTTTCCACTGGCCATGCATCATCCTTTTTTATGTCTCAGTTTGAGCTGAAAATCTCTGCTCAGCCAGGCTGACCTTCTGCCTCGCTCGCTTGACTTGCAGAATTTTGGAATTGCCTAGTCCTGTGCTCTTAAGAGGAGGTACCTAAAACCGACACCGGCGGAGCCCAGCACCTTATAAAGTTTTTCCCAATGGATTTTACTAAGCAGTTCCCTAAGCAATACAAAGTTTGCTTTCCTCATATCCAGAGCTGAGGTCTTGGTTTCAGTTTTGTTCCTTTTACAAGTTAAACTTGACTGCTTAGTGGTCAGTGTGACCAAGGCAGCCTCCATTCACTACTTCACCCATGAGATCCATGCTGTTGACCAGCAACAAATAAAGAAAAACACCTTTCTTGGCTGGTTCCCTCAGGACCCACACCATGAAATTATCATCCAGACAATTTAGGAATCTTCTTGACTTGTATGTACTACCTGGTACTCCCAGTTGATATCTGGAAAATTGAAGTTCCCCATGAGGACAAGGACAGATGACTCGGGGGCATCCTTTATTTCCTTAAAGAATAACTCAGTGCCATCAACCTGATTGGGTGGCCTATAGCAGCCACAACAACAACATCAACAGCCACAGAGCAGCACAGCAGCCACAACAACATCTGATTTAATTGTCTGTCCCTTAATCCTTCACAGATGCTCTCAACTATGCCACTGCCAACTGTAAACTCCATGCACTTCAGCTCTTCTACTACATACAGTGTCACCTCTCTGTCTTGCCTGACCTGTCTATCCCCACCAAAGAACCTGTAACCATCCATCATGGCACACCAGCCATAGGACTCATCCCACCGGATTCCAACAATACCAATAATGTTGTAGCTTTGGACTGGGCCAAGGTTTCCACCTCCTCTTGCTTATCCTTCATGCTATATGCATTCATACAAAAACATTTCAAGTGTGATTCATTATGTCCATCTCCTCAGGGAACAGTCTGAACCTCCCTAGAATGCAGCTCCCCAGACTTTGGCAGGTCTGCCTGTTACTTGTTCCTGACTAACCTGCTGTGGCTCCTTTCCCACTACAAATCTAGTTTAAAGCCCTATCAATCAGCCCTGACAGCTCTGGTGCAAAAGCATTTTTCCCCTTCTGTGAGAGGTGCATGCCATCACATACCAGTAGTCTTGATGAAGAATAGACCATATCATGGCTGAAAAACCCAAAGTTGTGCTGATGACACCAGTCTTGGAGAGATATGTTGATCAGCTGTGTCTGCCTCCACAATCCTTCATCCTTCCCTGCTACTGAAGGGATTGAAGAAAATGCCATCTGTGTACCTGACCCTTTAACCAGTTGTCTCTGGGCTCAGAATTCCCTTTTGATTGCCTTAGGACTTCTCCTTGCTATCTCTTCCCTGTCTGCATAGAAAATCACTAGTAGGTAATAGTCTGAGGCCATTACCAGACTAGAGATTTTTCTGATTATATCTCTTACTCTGGCCCTGTTCTCTGCTTCTGAAGATCAGGCTTTCATTCCTACAGGTATTTGACATGGCTTCTTTAGATTTATTTTCAATCAATAAAATTATTTGCACTAATAGTTACTGTAATTATCTAGTTGTGCATACATACTAAATGCATGCAGTCAAACATGTATCTTTTGAAACATAAAGACTGAAAATAAGGAAGTTTCATTTGTTTTCAGCCTAGTTACTCTGTAACTTTGTATCAATAAGCTCCAGCTGCACTCTGTAGTACAACAAAGTTCTAGATTCATCTCACACAACAGCCCATTTCTGTTCTGCTGTGGCTGAGAAGTGGACAAAACTGTAAATACTTAAGCATAAGAAAACAGGAGTTATTCTGAAATTACCTATAGTGAAGTGTGCTTCCATAAGATATTCTCCACATAGACTGAAATAATGATTTGAACAATCTGTAGAATTTGTCGCCTAACCTACAATCCTACCTGCAGATTTTTTCAACACTCATTATGTTCATTTACATACATTGTTTTAATATAAATTCATTATGGCACTCTGAATATAATTTTGAATCCAGTTAAATTGAAGCACATGCAGAGTAACTAATTCGTTACCCTCACTAGTGCAATTGAGATCATAATTTATGTGTATGTTAAAAAATATTAATATTCTCTGTACAGTCAGTCCTTACAAAATTAATAAGCAGTACACTATAGCTGGAACAATCTTACCTAGATCATGCAGTGAAAGCATTTTTTTAATAGTGTGCCTGCTATAGTTCACTTCAGGTAAATGTACTTCTGTGTGTATATGTATGTACGTATGTGTATAAATAAACAGGCGTGGGGGTTTATATCCTGTTTCTCTGTGTAGATTAAGTGGCAGGCAGACAAAGAGATTTCTCAGTGAAAATAGGTTAGACTATCCTCAGTCTTCTCACTTTATATTTGCAATTAGCAAAGAACATAGACTTACTCAGCCACAGGTCAGCTGGTTAGTAATAATTTCTGTGGTAACTTGTTCAGCCTAAACCAGACACTCACAAGAAAAGGCAGAAGAAACCTGATTTGTGCTTTAATGGGTAGGAGAGATATATTCCACAAAACAATAAGTAAAACATTGACTATACCTATATCCAATATGCATTTCCTTTAGACACACACATAGTAGTTGCTAAAAAGAGACAAAGGTGCTACCATCACTTATAAAAACCTGATACTTTTTTTGATCCTCAAGGAAGGCAATAGGTTACTAGTCAGATTTTAACCTCTTGGGCTGAGATGAGGGAGACAGTTTCCAGTATTTAAAGGAATTATGTGGCTGGTGCAAGAGATAAACAGTCCTTACAAAACCACTGCCAGTTGTTTGTTATGCCTTTTGTAGCTGTAAAAGGGATGCTCTTTAGAAACAGAACAAGAATCCTTTCACTAGCCCTGATGACAGCTTGGTCGTTTGCCTCACACTTGCTATTACTTCCCTTTTCCCTTCTTATCACCTGAGCTTTGGTGTGTCAGGAAGGCAGTACTGACCACACATCAGATTATCTGTGACTGGAAGTATAATGTAGATAAAATGGGAATTCAAACGTGTCTACAACTGGTTTTGTAATCCAAAACTTTCTTGTAGAGTGAGTGTCTCTGAAAATGTTTTGTAAAAATGAACTAAATTTAATACAAACTTTCAACTGTCTTAATACTTACTTCTTATGCTCCGCAAATGCTAGAGAAAGCAATTTCTTTCATAAGAAATTTTTCTTCTATGAATAAAAACCAATTTGAAGCAAATTACTGTAACTACATTAAACAATGAGCCTAAAAATTTCTATTCTTTTTTTTAACCTGTGCACTGTGTTACCAGTGATGGAGAACTTCATGTAAGCACTTCAACAATGTTGACAAACAGAAATTAATTTAACCTTGCCATAAAGTGAATAGTCCCTGTCACAGCATTCAATAGTAAGCTAATCCGGGGCATGATTTATTTCAACTCTGTGAGCACTTCCTGTAAAACCGTCATGTTGCTAGTGAACAAAACCCAGAAGTCAATCCTTCCAATGAGCATTGCTAAACTTCACTTATCAATCTCACAGAATATCCCATCATATAGCAGCTAAATGTTACTAAAATATTTTCAGGTAAGTCCTAAAGAGAGCATCTTTCCCAATGATTCAGACTGTAACAGCATCAGTGTGTGGATCAAACCTCCTTTTGGTCAACTATTCATTTCATATTTGACCAAGAACAACATACATCTGTGAACATACACATAGCTAACTACAAACGTAGGTGACTTCATAAACACACACACATTATCCACTATATTTATATATGGCAGGCATGTTCCTGTATCCAGCTATGCATATATATATATATATATATCAGTAAGAATCTTTACTCAGTAAGGAATTCATGCACATGGAAATATGCTTCTGTAAATCCTACTACACCAGATATATTGTCATTTTTCCAGTATATAACTGTAATTCATTAAAAAATTCTGTGGTATAATTATATGGGCTTTCTACAAGAATGTTATATTAATAGTTGACTGAAAACTCGGTATACTTGCATTCCTTTAATGTATGTGTACTTAGAACGAAAATATTCTAAGCATAATGAGCAGTAGAACTTGGGAGGCGGAGGAGGCAGAGCTCATCTCTGTAAGAAGACTACAATGAAATTGACAATGTGCACAGGGTGCATGCTTTTATAAGTTGAGAGTATCTTAAGATAACATTTTGTATAATGTAGTAGCTTGGGAAAGGTGATTAAGATTCCAGTGGCTACTGTAGCTCTATATCCTTGATACAATCACAGCATTCATTGAGAAAAGAA
>WAAB01017319.1:25210-43443 GCA_013389865.1 Piaya cayana | reverse complement strand
ATTCCAGTGATTATTTTATATTAGACTGCAAAATATTTCAAATTAAACAAACCCACATTTTTAGAATTAAAATCACTGGAAAAGTCTTACAATCAGAGAATCACAGAATCACTAGGTTGTAAAACACCCACCGGATCATTGAATCCAACCATTCCTATCAATCACTAAACCATGGCACTCAGCATCTCATCCACCTGTCCCTTAAACACCTCCATTGCAGCCTGTTCCAGTGCCCAATGTCCCTTTCCATGAACATTTTNTTTAACCTTGCCATAAAGTGAATAGTCCCTGTCACAGCATTCAATAGTAAGCTAATCCGGGGCATGATTTATTTCAACTCTGTGAGCACTTCCTGTAAAACCGTCATGTTGCTAGTGAACAAAACCCAGAAGTCAATCCTTCCAATGAGCATTGCTAAACTTCACTTATCAATCTCACAGAATATCCCATCATATAGCAGCTAAATGTTACTAAAATATTTTCAGGTAAGTCCTAAAGAGAGCATCTTTCCCAATGATTCAGACTGTAACAGCATCAGTGTGTGGATCAAACCTCCTTTTGGTCAACTATTCATTTCATATTTGACCAAGAACAACATACATCTGTGAACATACACATAGCTAACTACAAACGTAGGTGACTTCATAAACACACACACATTATCCACTATATTTATATATGGCAGGCATGTTCCTGTATCCAGCTATGCATATATATATATATATATATCAGTAAGAATCTTTACTCAGTAAGGAATTCATGCACATGGAAATATGCTTCTGTAAATCCTACTACACCAGATATATTGTCATTTTTCCAGTATATAACTGTAATTCATTAAAAAATTCTGTGGTATAATTATATGGGCTTTCTACAA
The DNA here is from genome assembly GCA_013389865.1 of Piaya cayana. Taxonomy (NCBI): domain Eukaryota; kingdom Metazoa; phylum Chordata; class Aves; order Cuculiformes; family Coccyzidae; genus Piaya; species Piaya cayana. The sequence goes on along the minus strand of WAAB01017319.1, from coordinate 42,566 downwards.
GAATGTTATATTAATAGTTGACTGAAAACTCGGTATACTTGCATTCCTTTAATGTATGTGTACTTAGAACGAAAATATTCTAAGCATAATGAGCAGTAGAACTTGGGAGGCGGAGGAGGCAGAGCTCATCTCTGTAAGAAGACTACAATGAAATTGACAATGTGCACAGGGTGCATGCTTTTATAAGTTGAGAGTATCTTAAGATAACATTTTGTATAATGTAGTAGCTTGGGAAAGGTGATTAAGATTCCAGTGGCTACTGTAGCTCTATATCCTTGATACAATCACAGCATTCATTGAGAAAAGAAAAGCCAAAGCTGAATGTAGTAAATTAAGCTTGAGATTTATCTATACCCCAAATAAACTTCAGTGTGTGTTTTTTTCCATCCTTCACAGGATTGTCCAGGAGAACTGAAGTTCTACATAACTGGGAACCAACCTTAGATTTTGCTCAACAGCTAAAGCACCTTCTGCAGGTAGGAGGTATGGACAGAAAACAGCATGTTTTCATCACAGCTCAAGTCTAGCTGCCCAAAATGATGTAGAATTGAAAATTCCTAATTCTTTAACTACCAAGAGAGTGAATATGTTCTTGATGATGCAAGAACTCATTAATGGTGTGTAATTATGATGGTTTTATTTATTTTTGCACTACAAATATGCATGTTAACTTATGTATGTGGAATTATGGCTTAAACTGAAGGTTTACTTAATTGAACTCCACTCATGTAAGCCAGGGTTACAGGTGAATTGTGTACACTGATTATGTTTCTTAGAGTTGATTTAACCAAGATGATTTAAAGTTACATCCTTAGTCAAGCCAAAACATCAATAAAACCTGAGTTCATATCATGTTGACTGTGTGCTTTCTATGTAATTACTGATGAATTTTTTTTGCTTTTAGTCTGTTGCTAAATCATCACAAGTATCACCTTGTTGAGGAAAGAAGAAATAACCAATAAACCTACAAAAATAGTGAACGAAAGAGATTTAATTTGAGGATGATGATGACTATTGTGGATATTTCACTTAGATATCAGTCTTAAATATTCTGAGAATTTTAGACAGCACCCTACACATAATTTTCCATGTCTAAGGTGCCTGTAGATGACATTTTGGCAGCTGAGTGAAACACAAGACTTGCATAGTTATGTCAGACTTACATCTCACTTCTGGTGACTCTGATGGCAATTATAGGAAATTAAACTATGGAAGCATAATCTCCACAGGCATAGAGTAGTGGATGGTTGCCTCAGCACTCTTCTCATTCCAGTGATTANAGAGGCCAGCTCCCTCCTCTCCACAACCTCCTTTTAGATAGTTGTAGTGAGCAATGTGGTCTTCCTTCAGCCTCCTCTTCTCCAGACTAAACAACCCCAGTTCTCTCAGCTGTTCCTCATAAGTCCTGTTCTCCAATCCCCCCACCAGCTTCTTTGCTCTTCTCTGGACTCACTCCAGAAACTCAACATCCTTCTTGTGGTGAGGGGTCCAGAATTGAATAGAGTATTCAAGTATTCTTGTCTGACAAAATTTTGGATTTGGCTAAGACCTTGTCAGTTTCCCTGTCACAAAGGTCTCATTTTCCTCAAACAACCATGAAGCATTGTGTAAAGATGTAAGGGTTATTAACAAACAAGGACAGTAGTACAGTATGGTCCTTCACATGTTCCTCAGCCCGATCCCCCATCCTGGCTCATAAAAGTTGCTTCTAACCTGTGGGTTAGAATGTTACCCACCATATTGAGATGGGCTTTACAGAACAGTGTGCCCCTCTGCAGCTGGCTTTGATATTTCTAACACATCACATATTGTGGGCACATTATGTTACTAGCTAATTTCTAGTCTGAAAGAATTAGTTGCAGACTTTAAGTAGCAGTCTGAATCTGCTGAATTCAAGAAGGCATAGCTGATGGTACTCAGTTAAGCTAGATATCTAGCAAGAATGATTTCTGTAGCAAAAGCCTCTGCTGAGGACAATGTTATGTCAAAATCAGGCTTTTCTTGATGGTATCAAGCATGGTGTACTGATAATAGATAGGAATTAAAATATGCAATTTAACAATATATACAGTAAAAATGTCACGTCTTACTGTGATTTGGAACAGATCCTCAAATGTCCCTGGCAACCGAATGCATAAAACACTTGTGTAGTTTAGTGCCCAGTCAGTCACAATTTTGGCTGTGGATTCTACCTTCAATGTGGGTCTGCTCAGACATTTCAAAATAATCATGACTTAAATGTTCAACTATGTTACATTTGAGTTCATTGTATAGAGACTATTTTTTATATGTGGAAAATCATAATGGTCAAATAGGTTGCTAGAAGGTTTGAAATACCATGTTTGATAGATTGTTTTATAAATTGTTTGCAAATTCAACTGTATTTTGCTATTACATCTGGCTCCACACTGGGATAATAAAATTATCGAAATATGTATCATTCTGAATTTATCACTTTTATTCCATTCAGAAATTTGAATTGGTTTTGTTGTAAGTGTGAAAACATCTCAGAACTAGACAAAAGCTTTTGTATATCATGATGTTATTTTTTCACTTCTGTGCTTCCCAAGATGGGTAGGAGGAGGGTGTAATTTCCAGCTGGCACAATATTACTTTTTTCTGTGTTTAAGTAAAAAAATATAATTACTTCTGGCTGATATTTTCCTTTTCTCATATATTTATTCATCTATGAGCAAAAATATGACCAGTTTTTGTGGTTTCACTTTTAATCTAGAAGCAAAGAAATTACTTAAAAACCAGCTGGGAAATGGAACTTGTGAATGACAGAAGTTTCAAAACAATTATGGCATCTTTACTTGCATATTTAAAATCAGAATGATTTCTGCTTACATAAATATAGCTTACTTCTGTGACCAACCTCTCCACTGAGCAACCGAGGAAACCACAGCAGCTCATTTTGACTTTGTATATATTTATTAAATGAGAATCTAGTGCACTGCATGTTTGACTAAGTACTGTGTTGCCAAATATATGTATTCTCCAGCCTCTCACAGAAATTTTGGGACTAAGTTGTGAGTTTTCATAAAGTCATCAGAAAATACGCAGGTGATTCTGGATATAACCTAGATTATCAGAAAACAAAATGGCATTGCTCTGAAAGTCATATTTCTACTTCGTTTCTAATATTGGATAGGTCATTATTTTCTGGGCTCAAACAAGGATTTTTGCTTGATTACTGGTTTCCTTTTACTTTGATACTCTTCAGATCCTTTTGCAAGCAAGATCAGTAGTTGAATAACCCATAGACATTTAAAGTTACCACTTCCAGTTTCTTGCTCATACCCTGGTTTATACATAAGACTGATTTTTTTCAAGAAAGGTCCCACTTCAATGGTAGTAATAGTGCTAGAATGATGCCCTCTTATCTGTAATTCCCTTAGTTCACAACATGCACAAAAAAATGCCCAAGAAGAAATAGCCTTTTAAAACTTTTTGCTATTTCAGCAGTTTTTCAGGATAACAGCAAATATCAGAGACTATTGTAGAAAAAAGAACAGAAATCAAGTTCATAACCAGAACAAGGCAGTTCTCAGCCTTCAGTCTTCTCAGCAAAACATCAGTAATGACTTCAGGGTTGATCCAAACCTCTGGGAAAAATATATAGCATCAAAGCAGGTGGTAGTTCAGTCTTTAAAGAATTGACTGCCTTTGGTGATTTTGAAGAATACTTTGATGATGACAAATATCCAGCATACATAAGGACTTATGAAGTGTTGAATAGTTTAACTTAATAATAATAAAAAAATCTTTCTGAATATCTTATAGAAATGACTTTTTGTTAATGGAAAACATTTGTTGTTACCACATGCTTTAAACGTCTCTTGAAGAATGACCCAACAGATACCATAATTGAGAATTAAAAATAAAACCAGATTGTTAGAATAAATACCTACTTAGCATTATACAGGGAGAAAAACTAATTTTATATTAAGCCCTGTCTGTGTAGGCTTAATTTAACCAATTTTACATGAATTAACACCCATGTCAAGTTTGTCTTGATTAGATACAGAGTTTTTTCTAATCAAATTGAGGTATTCTTGAGGCAAAATAAATCTGATCAGAAAAAAATTTGATCAAGTTGGTTTAAAAATAAATTTAAAGCCACCTAAAACCAGGTATAAGCTACAGACAAACAGAAAGTCACCATATAACAGACTTGTAAACAAAGAAGTTCCCAAATAGGTTAATGTTTTGTTTGGGAAGAAATATGTTTCCAATTATTCCAGGTGATATGTCATACACCAAGAATTTCACAACACATTACTCCTGTTTTCTCTGTGTTTATGCACAGTGGTTCCACATTGTAACTGCAAGTACCATATTTCAATTGTGTAACAGAGCACTTGTACTCCATCTGCCTAAGAATTTCATCTAAAATCTGCTATAATCAGTTGAAGCTTATCCTCACGCTCCCAGGATCTTGTGGGTCAGACCTTCAGCTGCAGGCCAAAAGAAAAACATTCTTTTTCTGGAGTAATGATGAGATAAAAAATTAATTTGCTCAGGTTTTTGGTCTAAATCTTTTTTAAAAACCCCAAAGATAAATTAAAATCCAATTAAAAATAACTTCACAAACCTTGGGAAAGTCTTTTTATAAAACATAATGTATTTTAATACATCATTGGATATGTAAATACAATGAGAAACATCTCAGAGGAGGTTTCTTTTCCCTTCTGTTGTGTCATAAACATTTTCACTGCATTTTGTTTGGTGAAATGGATCTTCTACACAGAAATGAACTTCTAGGACCTTCTACAACTCTACTGACTGCTGGCCATATCTAGAAGTAGATGTAGGCCAACCATATGAAATACTTGAACTAACTGACTACAGAGATGGATTTTGAGTTCAAATGGAAGCTCCTAGAAAGCCATTTGGTTTAATCTAGATAAATGTTAGATTGTTAGCTAATATGTTGGTTGTTTGTACAAATGAGGAGTGTAAACTCCAATCTAATATAAAATTTTGGACATATCTTCTACAAAGTGAGGATCAGGAGAACTGCATCCAAAAGTGTGAATAGCAGCAAAAGCAATCATTGATTCTGAGTCACTAATATAATTCAAATGATGTCTCTTTAAATGTGGTTGTCTGATCCTGGGATTATGAGTATGTGTGGATGCTTCAGGAGAAGAATCCTCAGAAATTATGAAAAATGGTGAAAGTGCAAAGCACAAATTCATGTTTGCATCTTGTCTGCAACTACTGTACATCAGTGGTATCCCAGACAGCCAAATTTTCTCAAGAAAGTGATAACTGTTTTCTGAGTTCTCTGTTCAGTCACTCATTCTCTGTCAAAGTAGCAAGGTTTTTGTCAAGACTTGTGGTTCTCCAAGATACAGATCATGCCCTTATTGTTACCGAAGTCAGTGTATACTGAATCGTCTGTGGGACATTAACTGAGAAGTTGTATTTCTAATTTGAAAGAGCTAGTTCAGCCTACAACAATTTGTTTTATCTCCAGAGCCTTCTGATTTCTAAGGCCATCTTTTACATCTATAACAATGTATTGTATGGGGAATCTGATGGTATTCATGCTTATCTATTTAATGTCTGCAGGTAAGAAAGACACCCTACCATCAACCCTCAGTTTAAAGTAAGTCCCTTCAGTAGTAGATTTGGAGTGTGGAGGTTTATGTCACAGATATCAGCAGGCCAAGGGGGAGCCTAGAGCTCCTTTGTTAAGTAGAAAACAAGTCCAAGTGAGAGAACCAGAGACCACAAAGCCATAAGTCAGAAGTAAAATATAATGATAACAATGTTTCATGAGTGCCCATAATGGCCAGAAAAATTGAACTACGAATTTGTAGATACCTCATAAGCTTACATTTAGCTTCCATAGGAATGGTAATCTTGCTACAAGGCAATAATGGTCTTTTCTGGTACTTATTTACCAATTAAATTGAGGCTGACATCAATCATTTTGTGAAGACTTGTGAAAAATTAGTTGATTAAGCTATACAAATGGGTTTGGATTTTCAGTTGACTTAGTTTCTCTTCAAAATTACAGTTTACAAAAATGGGGAAAAAACAATTATCCAGAATCTGAAAAAAGCTTAACAGATATTTCTTTTTATAGATCAACACATAGACAAACTTTTCCCAACCTAACCTTGCATTGTTCTCTGAATACCTCCATACATTGGGACTTCTGAACACCTAACTAAATCTCTTCATATCAATACATTTTATTTAGCAAACAACAAACTCAAGAACTCAAGGAGTCTATGGTACTTTTAGGAGCCTAATTGCCTTTGTTTCTAAGATACCTGTAAAAAATGCTTGGTCTCTTAGCTCTTGTCATTTATCCTGTCTCCTTTCTTATTTTCCCCCCTGAAATTTGTCCTGAATAGCGTTACAGTTTAAATTGACTTAATTAGGATGCACCACTGAACATTCAGGTGTTGTCTTTAGTGGCATTACAGTATAAACCTAGGCTAATTTTAATTTCATTTTAAGGAATACAAATCAGTGGAAAATAATAGGATTACTAAATAGTTTTATGGCTAATTTTACTTCACAATTGTAGGCTCACTAAAAAAAATTGGTTTTTAAAGAAACTAAAGTAGAGATATGCAATATACTTAAAGGTAATAATTCATAGAATCATAGAATCACAGAATCACCAGGTTGGGAAAGACCCATTGGATCATCGAGTCCAAACATTCCTATCAAATACTAAACCATGCCCCTCAGCACCTCATCCACCTGTCCCTTAAACATCTCCAGGGAAGGTGAATCAACCACCTCCCTGGGCAGACCGTTACAGTACCCAATGAACCTTCCTGTGAAAAATTGTTTCTTAATGTCCAGTCTAAACCTCCCCTGGTGGAGCTTGAAGGCATTCCCTTTTGTACTGTGCCCTGTCACTAGGGAGGAGACGCCACAACCTCGTCTCCACAACCTCCTCTTAGGTAGTTATAGAGAGCAATGAGGTCTCCTCTCAGTCTCCTCTTCTCCAGGATAAATAAATCCAGCTCTCTCAGCCGTTCCACATAAGGCCTGTTCTCCAACCCCTTCACCAGCTTCATTGCTCTTCCATGGACTTGCTCCAGATCTGATTTCTCTTTGGGCCTTAGCCCTCCTGATTTTTTCCCTGTATGATTTCACTTCCCCCCTGTAGTGCACTAAGATGCCTGTCCCTTCTTCCAAAGCTCATAGACACTTCTCTTCTTTTTGATATTTCTCAAGATCTCAAATTCTTTAATACGTAATTGTTGAGTTAAAATAGAAGTAATAGACTTGAAATGTTTCTTCATTTCTACAGCTAGACAAAAGTTATCACTAATAATATCATTTAAATATTAAACTTGGTTGTCATGAGACACTCAATTCATACAGCTTTGCCTGTTTGTCAAGACTGCAGAGATCTGGAAGGCATCTAATTAAGTGCTGATGTAATATACATATGAAGTAAAAAGAACAATCATTCTCCCTTCAGTCAGCTACTGTCTGTTCAATCCACTTGTGGACTTAATTCAGTCGCAAAACCACAGTGAAACATCCAGCACGTTAGTGTCCAGTATCTAACCTAAATAAGTCTGTTCCTGGTTTTATAAAGATTACTATATCAATATTACCAAAAGGAATCTAAATACACGTATTTGAATGCTTTGAATAATATCTCTGACATACACGGGAACTATGAAGACACTAAAATCAAAAGTACTTACATCTGGTTTTGCATATGCAGACATAGTTCTTGTGTGTATATTTCAATGAAGACAAATTGAATTTGTAAATGACAGACTTGTTAAGTGTCGCTGGTTTTTATATATATTTTTTTTTTAAGGCAAGATTTCAACATATCCTCATGCCTTTTTTTTATCACCCCACAGTTATTTTTTTGTGGGCCTTCACACTCGTTTTTTTTGTAAATATAGCTGGTCAGACAGAAGCTGGAGAAACTGTGCATACTTTTTTTTCTGAGAGTAGAATTTGAAGATCTTTTCCTCCTTACATTAATTTTTTTTGTGCACCTGTATGTATCTAACATTAAATGCTTAATTGGTCTATCAGATAACAAATGCTGTTAGGTTTCAGTAAAACTGTAAACTCTAGTGTCAAATTCATCACAGTCTATTAAAGGACTGATACAACCCTTAGCCTGAAGGATTAAAACTGCACAGCAATGTCAGGTCACTGAAAAACAGAAAGAATTTTTGTTAATTGTCAGGTAACATGAACCTGGAAATACCATGCAAAAGCAGAGCAGTTCTCTCTTTGTTACTGTTTAATATTGATTAGACCTATTAGCAAACACTAATAGATACCTAGTACCTAGTACCAAGGAGACTTTGGTTCTCTGTGTAATACTGTCACTTCTAAGGCTTTCTTCATATTTCATGAAAGCTTTCTGCAGTATTTTTTCATCCTTAATAATCCTAATTTGGTAGACTCTTTGAAATCCTTAATTGGGTATCATCATATGAAACCTGATTATTTTACTTCAAGCAGAGCTTGTAGGTACTGCTATGTTCAAGTTGACTTGTTCCAGCTATCACTGAATTAAAAACAAAATCCTTCTACTTTAACAATGTAAAATTTAAATATGCTTTATGAATTAGAGACAAGGCTTTCTTCCTAATAAAGCTCTTTCTTGTCCCACGTAAATCCATTCAATTTCAGCAGAAACACAAATTGTCAAAAGAATTAGGAAACTGTGCTTTGCTGTCAGAAAAACATCAAGAACACTCCTAGCTAACTTAAGCAACTCTCTTAGTTTAGGACTCAACCTGAACCTTTATAAATCAGGTGATATTGTATGGATAAAGTGTTAGGTTACACTATTGACTCCCTTTTATGTCTTTTTTAAGCTAGTGTCCTTTCCTCTCTTCAGGTAGGCAAATGCAGAACTGTAAGTGTTTCTCCGGCTTTTATAAACAAAAAATACACCTACTTACTGAACTCAGTAAGTCTCTAAGTTCCTGAAGAATTTTAATATTTCTTTCCTGACCAGTGCAGTAGGCAGATTGAAAGATAAAGCTGGTGTTACCATTCTCTGACTCTTTTAAAACCTAGAGACAAAGTTAAATTTGAGAGGCAAACCCCTGGGAAATGCAGGGATTGGATGTTGTTTATAGTAGTATTAAAACTTAAAAAAACCCAACAACCCAACAAAGCAAATGTACGAAAGAATAAAAAAAAAAGGTGAAAGGTTATGTTTTAGGTCAGCAGAATTCTCTCTTAGTTATAAATATGACATAACAGGAGCAAAAAAAGAAATCTATGAGTTTATTTGAAAAGCACTTTTTGTATGACAGAGTAAAATCTTAGGTTTTTTGTATTTTTTCCTCTTTAAATGCTCAGTTCATTTCAAGAGTTCTGTGCTTCTTTTTGATTGAATGGTATTGCTATAGATCTTGAAAACCTGCACTCCAGCACAGAAAGTAAAACGTTAGCGTAAGCTCACATAAAATAAAATGTTGATTATTTTGAGGTTAAAAAAAAAAGANTTTTAGAAGACCGACTTTTCAAATTAGGAATGATAGCAAATACCTTGAATATAGTAATTAATATATTTATTAATATACCAATTAACTAATCTTTTTTTTTATTTATGGAAAATTACTGGAACTTATACCTCATTCTGGAGAATTAAGTCTTCACACAAACTAAATAATGACCTACTAATAATCAGTAAATTTCCTTTCAGGCCCTACTTCTGCCACAATAGATATTCAGAGTAAAAGGACTATTTTAAGCAGGAACAGAAGAGAAGTAAATAAGATCAATAAAAATTCTTGGGAGAAGGAGCAGGAAACATGACTGGCATGTGGAAAAGCACTTTGTTTTATTTTTCTAAAATGAAAAATTTTAGGACTATATTAAGCATCAACAAAATTTATTTACGTATCAGTTTCTTTGAATGAGATGGGGTGGTAAACAGATATTTGAGATCATACAACTTTTATGTATACATATGTATTTTAATTGGGGACAGAAAGTGTGTAGTAACTAGGACTGCAAGTTTGGCTCCGCAAATACATTTCTGATTCTTAATGAATATTTCTCCTCTCCAAAAATAAACACCAATATTTCAGTATTTCTCTTTCCACTTAGTAATTACACATTGTTCATTGAAATACAGAGAAAGGAACAGTTTGTTTAGGAAGACAGGGCAGCCTTTGGACACATTTATGATTTAAAAAGCAAGTCCTTATTGTGAATAACATCAGAAATTTTCCTAGAATTGATTATTTGATCAGTGTTTGGGTTCTCTTTTCCATTAGACATGTGCTTAAAGATATGATAAAAGATTGGTTTTCATGAAGCTGTTGTGAATATGAAAAATATGTCTACTTTTTGACATATATTTTATAGAATCATAGAACTGTAGAATATCCCATGTTGGAAGGGACCTCGAAATATCATCTGGTCCAACATTTCATGGTAAAGGGAGCCTAGATTATATTTCACACTGCTCAATTGCATCTTGATATCCAGCGATGGGAACTCTACTACATCCCTGGGTTGTTCCACCGATTTATTTTTCTCAGTGTAAAAAAATCTATTTCTTACATTGAGATGAAACTTTCGGTGCAAGCTGTAGCCTTTATTTTCTCCATGTGGCTCCTTGTGAGTATAGAGCCTCTGTTCTGTTTGTAGTTGCCCTTTAAGTATTGGAATATTGTGACAAGGTTCCCTTGAGCTTTATCCTTCACTCTTTTGCCTTAGGTAGGTTCTCTGGCCCATTGGTCACCCTTCTGCTCCTCCTTTGAACCTTTCCTGTGTATTCATGTCTTTTTTTGATAACTGTGAGGTGCAGACCTGGACACAGCACTCCAGGTACAGCCTGACAAATGGGACTAAGACAAGTGGGATGATCGCACTTCTGTCTCTGTTAGCAATACCCCTGAGGATGCAGCTCAGGATCAAATTTGCCTTGATTGCTGTAGCAATGTACTCTTGAGTCATGTTCACCTTGTTATCCACCAGGACTCCCAGGTCCTTTTGGCAAGGTGGCTCTCCAGCCATAGAGATCCTAGCCTGTTCTGGACTGTTTTATTTTGTCATCCCAGGTGCAAGATTTTGCACTTGTCTTTGTTAAACTTCATACAGGTCTTGCTAGCCCACTCTTTCAACCTGCCCAGGACTCTGAAAGGTCACTTTTGATATATTGTGATGATGCATTTCCCTCCCTGCTCCAACATGACCTGTTCCTGTAACTCTGATGAAGCCATAAAGAGCAGTGGCAGTCAAGATGGGTGTACCTGGTCTGATGGCTGCATGCAGCTCAAGGTAAGTTTGGGAGAGAAAGAAGACAACACAACACACAAAGGCTAATATATGGTGATGTGCTTTGCGACAGTGCTGGTGAGTGTTTAACTCAAACCAAATTAGAAGAAAGCGGCATCTGCAGACAGCATGCAAATATGACAAGTCAGTAAATTTACTCTATAAATAGTAAACAGCCTCCTGGGCTTTCAAACTTCACTACAGTAGGTGACAAAATACTTATGACTTACCCACTTGGCATCTTTTTTCAAAATAATGATTAAAAGTGCTTTCTATAACATAGTATATGGCAATGAAAGAGACAGGAACTATGTTCCTGCTTCTCACAATTTTTTTCTTGGACTTTGCAAGTGTGCTAGAATTTCTTTGTCATTGCTAAAGAAACATAGTTGCCCCCTTAAATTATGTTTCATCTTGGTTTATACAGTTCCCATGTAACTAGTTCCTGAACATGCCTTCATGGCATCTCTCCCCATGCAGTGTTATTTAATTCCTGCACATCTCTGAAGTATAGGGATTGTGTTGTGTTTTGGGGCATTGATGTTTTAGGCATGGCAGTAAAGTGTACTGCCACAGCTAAGATTCTTGATGGAGCTGGGAATTCTGACAACAGCTTAACTTTATGTACCAATAGGACTGTAGTATTAATCTTCAATCTGTGAGCTGTAGTTCCCATTTGAATATTTTGTATGGTATGGAGAGGGGCTGGGATCTGTGATTTTGCTTTTTTGCCCTCTACCTCCTGCAGTAGAACTGTGCATGTAAGAATAGAGTTTACTCAGCAAAAAATGTATTCTGCACATATTATGGCATGTTTTTTCTCAGTTAATTGTCTGCTGAAGCAAGTTTAGGTGAAGAGAATTCTTATATCTTTTAAGAATGGTAATCTATTGATGTTCATTCGACCTCTTAGAAAACAGAGTAGAATTAATGAAAGTAATGCACATAGACATGTATACACTATTATGTCCTGCTGTCATAAGAGACTTTTCATATATTACTATGCTTACTCACAATATAGATGAGGCAGGTTTTGAGTACTCTGCCTTGGCTATGTGAGAATTTTTTGGGTTTTTGCTTTAAAGTTTAGGAAAATGGAATGTGTATATCACATGTATGTACTCACTCTGAATGTACGTGGAAAAAATGTGTTTTGTTTACGTGAACTTTTTTTTCTCCTTATGTTTTGGGCCTAATAGGCAAAGCTTTGGAAAAAAGTACCTCCAGCAAAACTTCATTTGCAATTGACCAAGACACATGTACATTATAATGCAGTTTAAGTAATATAATAGTGTAATCACAGGATAATAAATTGATAGTAAGACTATAAGTTAGGAAGTCCTGTTAAAATGAACAGCAAAGGAGATACACAAAATACTTGAACAAACACAAAACCCTTTTCCTCATTAATTGTAATTTCAGTGAGTAGATGCAGGTGGAGTAATTGGAAGAAAAGTTCTGAGGTGTTGAATGTGTCTACATGTGTGTTTGTTAGAAACTCTATGGTCTTAGCCAAGCACCTGTGTTCCTAGAACGCAAAGGATATTGTGGTGGTTTAACTGTGGCTGGCTCTCAAATGCCCACTCAGCTGCTTTCTCACTACTTCTTTTTAACAAACAATGTAAGAAAGTGAGATGAAAAAGTAGCTCAAGATAAAGACAGGAAGCGGAACAGAATTAATAAAAAATTAATTTAGTTTATTGTCACTGAAGAAAAAGAGTAGGATAGTGAGAAAAAAAGACAAAACTGAAAGCACCCCTGCCTTAGGCTCAACTTCTTTCTTTCATTTCTAGCTCTTCTGCATTTGTCTGTCCCTGGGTGGTGTAAGGCAGATGAGTAATGGTTGTTGCAGTCAGTCCACAACCATTCCTCACTTCTGTTTGTCCATCCTTACACAGTTTCCCTACTCCTGTGAAGTCAGCTCCAGAGTGCAATCCATCTCATAGGCTGCAGTCCTTTCTAAACTGCTTTGATGTGGGTCTTTCTCATAGGCTGTGATTCTTTAAGAACTGCTGTACCATGAATCCTTTCCATGGGGCAGAGTCCTTCAGGATAAATCTGCCCTAGTATGGGTTCCCCTCTGATCACCACTCCGGCCCAAAAAACTGCTCCTATGAGGGCTATCCATGGGCTGCAGCTTCCTTTAGGACACATCCACTTGTTGCTGTTTGGGGTCCTCTGTAGGCTACAGAGTGGATATTTTCTCTGATAATAGTCCTCCATGGGCTGTAGGGGGACAGTCTACTTCACAATGACCTTCTAGGCTCCCCTCCTTATTCTGTGGTCTAGGTGTCTTGCATTATTTCTCACTTCTCTCTTTCAAGGCTACTGTGCAACATTTCTTGCCTTTCATTAAATATACATTATCACAGAGGCACAGTACTTTTGACTGAGTGGCTTAGTTGTATCCAGCGGAGCTGGCTGGAAAAAACTGTCTGGCATAGAGCACCTCCTAGCTTACCCTCACAGAAGCAATCCCTGCAGCACACCTTGCAGCCCATAAATCCTGGGCATTTGTACACATATATTCATACATAATGCAATGGAAAAAAAATTATTTGTTGGCATACTGGAAAGCAAACAAATGGATAGAAGACTACAGAACTACCTATACTTAGACATTGGACTCCTTTTCCTTTATGACATTACGTGTGATTTATTTGCTGGTTTAGACTGTGAAAACATATTTCACTGCGTACTCCAGAGAACCTAGTTCACTACGTGATTTTTAGTTACATTTTTTTAAACCTAACGCTAATTCAGTGTCCTGAATATTTGCCAATTCTAGGAGAGTATACTGTAGAAAATTACATTAGTTATTAAATTGTGAATATGTGGTAATTATGTTTGTGCTTCATCTCAGCAAGGTGGTACTTTGAGCAAATGCAGTTTTCAGCAGTGGAGTTCTGAAATTAATACTTCTTTCTCAAAAGGCCAAGGTGACATGCTGAACGAGGATCAACCTGAGCTTCATGCTTTCTGTGCCACTTAAAGCAAATGAGTTTGAATGTCCAACAACAGAAGATCCTTTAGGCAATGAATTTTGATTGTTCTGCTCATAGGAGACTGCAAACTATATGAAAAGAGGAACTTTAAATGTCCCCTGATCCTATTAGAGGGTCATTATTCCAGGTCAGGAATGTTTTCCACTGGTGATGTAGTATAATAAACGCTGACAACTATAAAGTACCAATTATGGAGAATCAACTAAGCTTCATTTACAAAGCAGTGCAGGAAAAATTACAGTAATTTAAATGTTACGTATACATAAAGGAAAACATAACCTTGTATATAGGTATAGTCCTCCACGTAAAAGAAAGAGCCTTCTGAAGAATTTTGTGTATATATTTACATGTTCTTGTTCCACCCAGCTTAGTGTCATCTGCAAACTTCCTAAGGGTGCCCTCAATGCCTTCATCCAGGTCATTGATGAAGACATTGAGCAGGGCTGGACCCAGCACTGAGCCCTGGGGAACACCACTTGTAACTGGCCTCCAGCTGGATTTAACACCATTTACTATTACTCTCCAGGCCCGGCCAGCCAACCAGTTTTCCATCCAGGAGAGTGTGTGCCTGTCCAGGCCAGAAGCTGACAGTTTCTGAAGTAGAATGCTGTGAGAAACTGTGTCAAAGGCTTTGCTGAAGTCCAGGAAGATCACATCCACAACCTTTTCCTCATTCAATAATCGAGTCACTTTCTCATAGGAGGTGATCAGGTTAGTTTGGCAAGACCTGCCTTTTGTGAACCTGTGTTGACTGGGCCCGATCACTCGGTTCTCTTGCATGTGCTTCGTGATAGCACTCAAGATCACCTGTTGCATGACTTTCCCTGGCACTGAGGTCAGGCTGACAGGTCTGTAGTTCCCTAGATCCTACCTGCAACCCTTCTTGTAGATGGGCACAACATCAGCCAGCCTCCAGTCCAGTGGCACTTCCCCAGTCTTCCAGGACTGTTGGAAGATGATGGAAAGGGGTTTGGCCAGCACATCTGACAGCTCCTTCAATACCCTAGGGTGAATCCTGTCTTGCCCCATAGATTTGTGAGTGTCTAGTTGGGCAAGCAAGGCTCTGACCACCAAGTTTCTTGGACCATGGGAGACTCATTTTGCTCCTCTACCTCCAGGGTTTGTACACAGAGGGAACAGCTTTCTTTGTGATTAAAGACTGAGGCAAAGAAGGCATTAAGTACCTCAGCCTTCTCCTCATCTCCTATCACCGTTGTTCCTTCTGCATCCAGTAGGGACTGTATGGTCTCCCTAGTCCTCCTTTTATTTGTTATATATTTATAGAAGGTTTTTTTGTTGTCTTTCACAGACTTTGCCAATCTGATTTCCAGTTGAGCCTTAGCCCTTCTGATTTTTTCTCTACACAATCTCACTTCCCTCCTATAGTCCACCCAAGAGGCTTGTCCCCTCTTCCAGAGCCCATAAGCATTCCTCCTCTTCTTGATATCACTCAAGATCTCTCTGTTCAACCAAACTGGTTTTCCCCCTGCTGGCAGTATGGTAGAAGTATCATCCTCTTTATCATAGGATACTGATAAACATTTTTCAAATGTAGAGCTCTCTTTAAACAGAGTTATTAATTTTAATATTTTATCCCCAAGGACAGATATTTTAACCTGTTCTTCTTGGAACACTTTCTAATTTTCTGACAATATCCTCAATCATGTTAGGAAAGCTTTCTTCATCCTCTATTAGATACCAAAGGAAAAAAACCCCCAATATACTAGAAGTAGACCAAATCTTGGTCTTTTTTCACTGCCAAACATAAGAAAATTTTAGAATTAGTAGTTAAATGTAAGGCTGTATTCTGATTGCAGAACATATGCAACTTTGCCTCTACTTGCAGTGAGAGCTAATATCAATATAAACGCCATTTATGGATATTTTTTACTGACCGTAAATGAAAAATTCTCCTCAAGTTTTTATTTATCTGACTGGAAGAGGTTGAAGCATAAACTTTCCCACTCAAGACTCAAAGTAGAGCTCAGATGGGATTCCAGTGATGCCTGTACTTTCACCTAGCAATTTGCCTAAGTAGTTAATGATTTAAAAATTGACCTAAATATGTTTATTATCATGAATAAATAGTAGATTATATTTTTTCCCCAGATCAGCACCAACAGCGTAATTTTTGTTGGAATCTCTAAGTCGAGTTTCACAGTGAACATAGATTTATCTTATTCCTTATCTTGCTGTGTCACACTATATCTTGTATATCTGATCAGAATATGGCTTCATTCTATCATTTAGTTCATCATCAAAGGTCCTCCAATTACAGTCTCAGGTACATAAAATTTCTCTTAAAGCCTTTTCTTGAGATAACTCAATAAAGAAGTTTCTGAAGGCTTAGTCTGGAAGAAAATTAATAGCACCATGATGCCTATATTGCACAAAACCACCCAGAAAATCTGCTTTTGGGATCAAGTCTAATAAATGATGCTGTAGATATATAAGAAGCAAACTTTTAGGGGTCACAGAACATGCAACAAGATTATTAAGTGTCATCAAAAAATAATAGGTGCATGTGGGAACAATCGCAGTCCTAAAAGAAAATCTTAGCAAATGTTGTTATCTGAGATGTGGACAAAGATATCAATAAATCATGGTGTCTATTGAATTGGAGAGAAAAAAAAAAAAAAATGAGTATCTGTTTACAAGAAAGGTACATGTTCTCCTTGAAGATAACAAGAAAGTGTTCATAAAGTTTTTAAGGATTTGTAAGCTTGTTTCTCCCAAAATAGATTTAGCGTTGAACAGAAATATTCTCTTGGTATCTGAGGATGTCACAGATGTTGACAAATGTGTGAATTACCTGGATAGGCAGAAAAGAACTATGCAGAGGAACAGTCAGCTGCAGGGATATGTGCATGTTACATTTTGGCTCTGAGTGGAAACATCAAAGTAAGGAAAACACAGCAACCTACCACAACTTCTCATGTTTCCCGGTGACTTTTTACTGATCTATTTTTAAAGGAATGCACTCTTTTTGGAAATATTTCCTTCCTTCCTTCCTTCCTTCCTTCCTTCCTTCCTTCCTTCCTTCCTTCCTTTCTTCCTTCCTCTCTTTTTTTCTTCCTTTCTTCTTTTCTTCC
>WAAB01017319.1:0-23829 GCA_013389865.1 Piaya cayana | reverse complement strand
CTTTCTTCCTTTCTTCCTTCCTTCCTTCCTTCCTTCCTTCCTTCCTTCCTTCCTTCCTTCCTTCCTTCCTTCCTTCCTTCCTTCCTTCCTTCCTTCCTTCCTTCTCCTTAGTGGTCTATTTCAGATTACTGTTTCTAGGAAGCAAATTACCTTAGGAGACAGCATAGAAAGCACACATCAGAATGGACAGTTTTCAATATGTATGACCCCCACCTTGACTTCCACTATTTGAGGACAGATATTTAGCTAGCACAAATGGCCTCCAGCTACTGAACATGTAGACAATGAGTCCCTCTTGGCCTTCTTTCTCTGAATAGTTTTGTAAAATCGTATGAACAAAATTGTGTCATTGAAATGCATTACTCATCCTTGTTGTCCTGTCTTGGTGATGCTTGCTTTCTCTATGCTACTGCTGCAGGCTGTTTGTTTCATCCTTGAAGAAAAAAAAGTCTCTCTCAAGCAGAATAAAATAGGTAACCACTCAAAAAGAGCCTGCTGATGGTCAGGTATTTCTGTCAGTCCACTTCCCACAGGTTCATCTGCTGGGTTTGAATTATGAAGACCACTAACAGAGATGTGCAAGCTAATGCTGGTGCTATGGTTATTGCTTTGCCTAGTACCTCAAGTACTATCCTCCAGAAAGACTGACTAAAGGTCAGCATAATAATTGCCAACCTGCAAATGCCAATCCCATAATAGGCCTGCTGCTCCTTTCTCTTGGCACTGTTGAAGAGCACAGCACAGGTAGACATACAGCATATTTACTATTCTGACTGCCTCCAAGCACTCTCTTTTTCTGGTCTTAGGAATTAATTTACTAGTGAGGTAAATAAAGAAGAAGGGCACAAAATTCAGGTTATCCGGTGGTATAGGCAGTGAAACTGTTGAGGAGGAGTACATTTCTTTCTTTGGCATCTAAGATATGTTCCTGCTGTGCTCTATCATTACTCAGTCAATGTACAATATAAGAATACCTAGCAATCTTCTATTTAAAAACCTAGCATCTTTGCACCAGCTACTCAGGTGCACATGAGACAACTGATCCATCTGTAGTTCAGAGTATAACCATGGGGCATTTAAACTGTGAAGAAATTATAGCAGGATCCATTAGAGTCTAAAGCAATACTTCAAATTAGTTACATTATTATTTCTTCTCTACTCTACTTTTATCTTCCCTCCAACCAATCCTCATACTGCAGGGCATAAGTTGATTATCAGCTGGACAAAGGGGGAAAAAAGAAAGATTCCCAGTTGTGTACATTTATTTTATTACATGAATTGTGAAATTGTGCATTTCCTCTGAAATAGCCAGCAAAATGAGGAAGAGGATGAGAGATTAGATGACCTGGTGATCTAGTTTTGCAGGTCCTCTAGAATGGGTTCTAATACAGAGAATAATTTGTTTTTGGTATTAAGAACAACTTGACTGGGTCTATCTAATAGAAATATCTGGAAGTTCCCCTCTGGATTTTGTTGTTAGTGTCTGGGGTTTTCGAGGGGGAGGTTGTTTTTTGTGAACTAGGCATTTGGCTCTTGGCTCTCTCCAAATTATTCAGATAGGGTAGGCAGTGCAATGACTTCTATCATAACTCTCTAGTTTTTGCTCTTTTCTCAATACAGAAAAGCTGGTAGGACACAGTAGTGGTGGACTGAATCTATTCACTGATTTTATAGGACTTAGGATCTGGTTGAGGGATGAGGATCTGTGTCATTACAAATGGCTTCATGTTTGCAGGGCAGAGTATGAGCCCCCGGCTTGGTGCACTGGACTGAATAAGGTGCAGTTTTGATATTTCTCCATGCAAGCAGTTGTTACAAGACCTTGCACAGGACTTCCTTGAGGTTCAATGAAAAGCAGGACAAAACCCCCCCCATCCTTTTACTCTTCTCCGATTTTTATGAAAAAATGGCAACATTGATGAAGAAGACAATAATATTGTGTGCATTTGTTTGAGAGTGCATGAAAGAAATAAATGTCTGGCAATTTATCTCCTCCACTATGCTTCTTCATTTTCCACTAATGCCAAATCCTTCCATGCTAACTGTCTGCCTCCTAACCCTTTTTCCCATTGGATATGTTTAGAGAATGGAGAATTTGCCACTACACTGCTTTTCAGGCATTTTTTTTCATGTGGCATTGCCAGTTAAATTATTCCCTAATGAGACATGATAGCACTGGTACTTTTCCCAAAAAACTTTGAAATTGAATTTTTGTGGATAAACCTGCGAACAGTAAATCACTTTTTGGTACCTTCAGGTGCAAACAAGCTGTATTATTTCTGCTCTGGAACATTTTTTTTATCCCGTGTGGGCCTGAGTGAGATGCTTGCTGAGTAATGGGGTTTTTTTCAGTGAAGTACGTACTGTTCCTCAAAATATAAATTCTCCTGGCAGACTGAAGATGGAAGTTTTTTTAAGCATTTGATTTGTTATCAACGGTGATATAGACCACTTGTTTGGAGTCAATATATGCAGATAGTTAAGTGTAATACTTAAGTAGATAATTAAGCGTGCATATATTTATTTTTCCAAAACATGGACATGATAAGTATACTTCTGTAAGCACATGATATCTGGTAGGGATTCCAGTCTGTAGTGAATCCCACATATTACTCATTTGACTGTGTTCCATTTCCATCAAAGTAGAACCTCCTCCTTCACCACATTTAAGCGAAAGGTACAATTTAACTTGCCTGATAACAAGAGGATCCAGTAGTCATATTCTGCTCAGGCTTGTCCTACTCTTCTCTGGGCAAAATCACATGACTGAAGACAGAGTGCTGCAGAGACAAAAGCATGTTTAGTCTTTGCAAGTGGCTCAAGGGGAATTCCCTGAGCACATCCCTGCAAGCACTGTCGATTTTTAACAGTCTCAGTCCTTTATAGTCCCAGTGGAAGAAAAAATATGAAGGACCATTGCAGTTCTGCCTCTTAGGTTTTGACATCAACCAAAGATGGTGTTGCATTTGGTTAACACTCTACAGTATATACTCTGGCAAAGTACAAATTTTCCTCAATGGCATTTTCCTATGACACTCTCAGCTGTGGTAGAAATGCCCATTCAGAAAGTAATAGATAAAAAAAACATTGTTGCCTTATTTATTATCAGATGTGGAAGAAGCTGTGGTGTGAAGGAGGGCTGTATTTAAGGCTTTATGGGATGACTTACCATCCCAGATACAAAGCCATGATGGCAACAAAGCAAAGTACAGTTTTTCTGTAACAGCAATAAATGCATTATGCATTACAACAAAGCTGCTGAGGGACAAAAGATGCAAAGACGCCGTGCTGCTTACTCAAATATTTTGTTGGGGTTATTTTGTTTCCTTATTGCTTACCAATCTTGTAGGATAAATGAGACAAATTGGTTGTGGAATTATGTTTAAGGTTTCCTTGTGTCTTCTGGTGAACACTTCGCTTGAACCAAGAAAATTCTGTCGAAGGTCCACCAATAATCTTTCCTATTTGGTTTACAATAGAAACAATTTTTTGCAAAAGAACCTCTTACAGTAAATTCCACATGTATCTCTCTGTAAAAATACTCAACATAACAATACGAGTGCTGTTGCTAGGAGCAATATTTTTTGATTTGTTAGTGCTCTAGTTATTCATTTATTTGATTAGCTGACAGAAATAACAAGAAATTTTATTGGGGGAATTATCAAAAATAGACTTGAACTTTCTGAATTTCTATCAGATAACTCTCTTAGAACATAAACTGCACGTACTGACAGAAAAGCAACCAACACATCTTCAATACTGAATAAACTGTGAATGGCAACAAACCACCTACCAAAATTATCTGTCGTAAAATCTGCACTCTTTCTCTTTGGTGTTGTAATACAAAAGTTTCAAGTAGTTCAAGTAAAGCTAGAAGTTCTCAAACAGAAATGAAGGGAGGCACAAATAATCAGATATTTGCCAACCTCCACTGCAAAGTCAAATTGCAAAATTGCTATAATTGAAGTCGAGCAAGGCCAGACCTGACATACATCTATTAAAGATCAATTTTGACTAACTAAATCCTATGACATGGCAGAGTAGATTAACTCTTCCAGTCAGGTGAAAACATCATTTACCCTTTGAACCCTCACAGCCAATACTGGGGCTCAGTTTCCTTTAGGAGAGCAAATCAATTATATGAGCTTGGAATACTGTTTAGTGTAGTTGTGTTTACTTTAAGAAGTGCACCCAGTCTTGAAGGGTTGAACAAAGTAAAATTAAACAATGACTGCCAATTTTCTTGGAAGTAAATCTCCAAGCCTTCTTTTCCACAAACCATGAATTCAATCTTTTCTTTTGCTTACTGCCATAAGGAGACTGAGCTCCCTTTTGGTTTCAGAATGCCTTTGAACACACTCAGAGAAATACACTGTCTTTCCTGCACACAGAGTTTGTCAACTTTTCCCCACCATGCAACTCTAGACTGCAGAATAGCCTTACACTGAACTGCATACTACTGTGCAGGGTCATTTATGCTAGTGAGTCATCATGATGTTAACATGCTAACTAACTGTTCAAGGGTGTGCTGACAGCATGGTCATGTTTCATTAAACCTTCCAGAAATTGTAGTTTGGGTCTGAATTCAGTGCTTCAGCTAATGGGACTGGCTCATGCAGATCTGAATCAGAAACATTCACTTTTATGGTACCTTTCTAATATTCTGTAAGCACTGGTCTACGCCTGTGCAATGTGTCTGGCTTTTTAGATATTTGAAAGGGGCTTCTCCTTCCTTCCACTTACTTGAAACAGAGGATGTACATGTGGATTGTGCATGTTCAGCTGCTGTTCACTAAGACCAAAAATCTAATTACAATATATATTAATGCCTAATCATAGAATCATAGAATCACCTGGTTGGAAGAGACCCATAGGATCATCGAGTCCAACCATTCCTATCAAATACTGAACCATGCCACTCAGCACCTCATCCTTAAACACCTCCAGGGAAGGTGAATCAACCACCTCCCTGGGCAGCCTGTTCCAATGCCCAATGACCCTTTCTGTGAAAAACATTTTCCTAACGTCTAGCCTAAATCTCCCCTGGTGGAGCTTGAGGCCATTCCCTCTTGTCCTGTCCCCTGTCACTTGGGAGAAGAGACCATCATCCTCCTCTCTACAACTTCCTTTCAGGTAGTTGTAGAGAGCAATGAGGTCTCCTCTCAGCCTTTCATAATAATTTTATAGAAAATTGCGTTGTTAAACAAAATTATTGATCCTTAAGCATCGCTTGAAGAGTGGGGAGTAATCTGAGATTAAGAAATGGCAGATTCTGGTTTAGTCTCCAGAATGGACTCTTACATGGTGACAAGTGAATTAGTTTAATCTCTCTGATCTTTAATGTCCACAGGTCAAACAAATTGAACAATACAATACCTTTTAGAAACGGAAGTGTGGCTGGTCTTATTTTGTACGAATCTGTTTCAAGACTTAAGGAAGTCAGTCAAAAGATTTCCATTGGCTTTCCCAATGGACTAATCACAATTTTATGCACCAAGTAATACTTTTTTCTGGAGGTTGTAGTGGAAAGGGTGCACTTTCTGCCCAATTGGCCTAAGGTGATAGATGCTATATAGAAGTGGGAACAGGGAGGTGGACAGAGAAAGAATGCCATTAAATATATTAATTGGAAAAATCACCTTTTCTAATTAGACAAAATTTTGAGATCTCCATATGATAAACTCTTTGTGCTAGGAGAATTGATGAAGGAAAACTTAATGGGCAGATTATTTGTTAGCAAGTCTGAGCTAGTAGATAGGCAAATTTTGGGCAAAGAGTACCCTTTCTCTCTCTTTCTCTTCATGCCTTTTTAAAGTACAATGCATAACAGGGTTCTATTCTGTACATTATGACCAATATGCTAACTTTTATACAAATACATAAAATACACAGAGGCATCCTCACACAATACACAGCTGGATCTTGTGAATGCTGCATAAATTATGAACAAAATGCATTGCAAAAATCTTAAACTTTTTTACCTGTAATATTGTGTAATGTTTCTTATAAAATAATCCTATTTTTTTATTAAAAGTAATATTTAAATATATTTATGCAAACTCCTTTTACAGTACTCACTGTCAATCAAAATTCAGGTGAAACTTATGCAAACACCTTGCATGTGAACAATTCTGTTGAAAGGATTCAATACATAACCCCACTTTTATGCACAATTTTTTCCAAATCAGAGCACCAGGCATGCAATATACCCCTCTTATATATATAAAACATAATCTAATCAATGGTGTACAGTTCCTGACCATCAGCTTCTTTCAAAAGCCTGGAAGTACTTTGTTGTGCCTTAAAAGTGTTCTTACTGAGTTTGAGCTTAATGAATTGTTCTGCAAAACAGAAATAAATTAAGAAGGTGAAGAGTAATTATGCAGGCAACAGTAACCTGAAATGGAATGAAAAGCAAGAATTTCTACCCATATGCTGGAGGACTATGGATAATGTTGAGCGACCCAGTGATTCCGTCACATATCTTTTTGTATCAATTAAGTAGTAGTTAAATTACACGGGTCAAGAATTTAAAGCAAAGTTGCGTAAATTTGTTCAGTATTGTAGAATAAGTTCCATATAACCATAGAATCACCAGGTTGGAAGAGACCCTTTGAATCATCGAGTCCTACCATTCCCACCAATCTCTAAACCATGCCCCTCAGTACCTCATCTACCTGCACGTTAAACACCTCCAGGGAAGGCAAGTCAACCACCTCCCTGGACAGCCTCTTCCAGTGCCCAATGACACTTTATGTGTAATTTTTTTTACTAATGTCTAGCCTAAACCTCCCCTGGCAGAGATTGAGGCCATTCCCTCTTGTCTTGTCCCCTGTCCCTAGGGAGAAAAGGTCAGCTACCTGCTCCCTACAACCTCCTTTCAGGTAGCTGTAGAGAGCAATGAGGTCTTCTCTCAGACTCCTCTTCTCCAGGCTAAACAACCCCAGCTCTGTCAGCCATTCCTCATAAGGCCTGTTCTCCAGCCCCTTCACCAGCTTCATTGCTCTTCCATGGACTCACTCCAGAGCCTCAACATCCTTCTTGTGGTGAGGGGCTCAGAACTGAACACAGTATTGAACCATTTCTGGTACAAGCCAGGATGCCATTGGCCTTCTTGGCCACCTGGGAACACTACTGGCTCATGTTCAGTTGGTTGTCAACCAACATCCCCAGGTCCCTCGCCTCCAGGCAGCTTTCTAGACAGACTTCTCCTAGCCTATAGCACTGCACAGAGTTGTTGTGCCACAAGTGCAGGACCCAGCATTTGGCCTTGTTAAACCTTATCCCATTGGTCTCAGCCCAGAGGTCCAGCCTGTTCAGATCCCTTTGCAGAGTGCCCCTACCCTCCAGCAGATCCACACTTCCACACAGCTTAGTGTCATCAATGCCTTCATCCAGGTCATTGATGAAGACATTGAGCAGGTCTGGACCCAGCACTGAGCCCTGGGGAACACCACATGTAACTAGCCTCCAGTTGGATTTAACTCCATTTACCACCACTCTCTAGGCCTGGCCTTCCAACCAGTTTTCCACCAGGAGAGTGTGCACCTGTCCAGGCCAGAGGCTGACAGTTTCCAAAGTTTGAAGCTGAGGAACAAGCTGCCCATCAATGCTAAAAGATAAAGGCTTCTAATAGGAAAGAGCAACACTGCAGTAGTTACATTGTTTTATATTTTTTTTCTTTGGGGTTGAAGGGTGTGGCTAGATGAGATGTACTATTCTGAATATATTTTCATTGACAGAAACATGAGAAGGCAAGCCTGTTCCAACTGGCAGGGAATATGTATATTAAAATCAAGGGGTAAGAGAGGTGAGCAGTATGTGTTCCCTGATAGTTAGATTTTCATAAACATTGAACCCATTTACAAAGTGCAAGTCTATACACTATTACTTTTTTCCTTTCTTTTTAAATCTGCAAAGTCTTTCTCATTAAGGTATATGTTGTGCTAGAGCCTTGTTGAAATTGCAGTGCCCTATGTTGTGCTGAAGACCCTAGATAATAACTTCTGTTAAAACGTATGGAGAAAGGAAAGACTGTTAAACACCTTTATACAAATGTATAACTTGTTTCTGTCTCAGTTATTAATTTCAGCAGAAATATTGCTAAGTATTATTCTACAGCCTTTCTGTTAGCAAGGTAAAAAGTGAAAGCAAACAGGACACAACTATTCATGCTGGAGAAAGCTTGTCTTCTGCTGCAGACAAGCAGAAAGAAAGGAACAGTCACGTGTAGAAGATGAATATTACACGTAGTTATCCTACTGACAGGGGTATTTTATTCAAATTGGATTTTGAATAAGTGGCATAAAAGTACAGAGTAATAGATAAAATTTGTTTCTGCAAGTCATAACCATTTTGCTTTCTTAACTGTACTGTGTTTAAAATTACTCCAACGCTCATGAATATATGCTTTGATTTCTGTAAAGATTCCTGTCAGACTGAATACTTTTAGAACATTGCTAGATCACCTGCTCCTCTTTCTTTAATTTTTTTTCAAGTTGAGAAGTAGACTGAATGAGAGATCTGCATGCATATATTTCTTTTTAACTGTGAAGTGCAAGAGTCAGAGAGAACCTAGTGATCATACTGCAAGAAATGAAAAATTAGTCTGTGTCTCAGTTGACTACATTGATGTGATCAGTAATAGTCATGTCTGTCTACAAAACATATGTGTATAAGTACTGTTTAACATTGTTAAATAAAAGACTGCTGCATTAAATAATATGACCTTGCTACCTTTTAGTTGCAGTTTTAGAGTGAAAACTTGTTTTAATTAGCAGTTAGCAAGCAGACTGTAACTTCACTGAAGGAGCATTGAAGAATCACTGCCTATTAACAACCCAGCGGTAAGTAAGCCAGTACAAATACTTATAACCAAACAGTGTGCATTTCAGGAGTGGAGAGGATTAGCTATTGGGCACACAACACAGTGGAGGAAATTGCTTTATTCCCCGTACTGCTGGGTACCAGGAGGCAATCACTGTGCCTCTAGCCCATTAACAGCATTCAGAGTGTTGCTTCTCATAGAAGGGGTTATTGGCTAACCACTGGGTGACCAATTAAGTGCTATGAATAAGTCCCAAACCAAACAGCATGGGGCCTGTTTGTGGCACAGTGGTATCATTACTAAAGTGAAAAACTTGATGAGAAAGGAACATATTTAATTATAGAACTATACAAATGGCTAATTAGGACCATAAAGTGAAATGAATTACTTTCCGGTGGATTTTTGAATGTTGCTGATAACGGCTTAGCTTCTTTGGAGACCATGAAAGTGATCTACAGTACTAGCCGGCATGTTATGGTAATGGATGGATCTTCACTACCAGGGATATGTTTGACCTGGTTGCTCAGGCAGCATGGGCAGTCCTCGATTACTCTCCTGGCAAGAGTTCTTCCAGTGTGGCCCCTGGTCTGCTGTGGGTTCTTGTGTTCACCCTCCTTCTTGCAAGTTTAGAGACAAAGCATTACCTACAATAGAAACTCCCTCTCACTTTGAAATCAAGTGTCTCTACTAATTTTGCAGCAGCTCAGACCTGCACCTCGATTTGGTCTTGTAAATCACTAATGGGTTTGAAAGAAATCTTTCCCCTTCCTGTCACTCCCCAGGATCTTACAAGCTTCTGTACCTGTACCAGTTATTTTAATCTTTACCACACAAAGTAGAGATTCCTTTAAATTGCTTTGTCTGGTTTCCAAAAGAGACCCCAGAGTTCAATGACTTCTTAATGAGTAGCGATCTTTTCATTTCTTTATTACATGTATCCTCAAAATGAGGACAGGAATGCTTCCACTTCATGAAAACAGAGGGACCTGATTTCTAACTGAGCATTTTTTTTCAACTGCATAGGCACTTTTATGCCTAGAGAGCATACTTATCTTTGAAAAAAGACTCATCCAATTATTTATTGACTTGATTGGTGCAAAGAGCAAGATGAGGGCCTGTGTGCCAGCTAGTATAGCGGGTACACTGTACAGTAGTATAAACATTATCTATTCTGGTGTATCTGTACTAACAGAAAGTAGTAAAGTGAGAGCAAAGCCAAATTGTAGGACCCCCTTAATACTGACAAAACCCTTGCAACTCAGTACTACCAGCACCACTAACGAGAAACAGAATTAGTTATATCTCTGTTGTTTTCCTTTTGGTGAGATTTGTCTGCATTTTGCAGTCTCCAGAATAGAATTGTCCCTCCTCCCCAGTATACAGACATCTTTACTCTAAATTATCAGTGTTAGGCATTTGAAAGATTTAATATTACTGTCAATGTTTCATGGCCTCAGCTATCATATGATCCATTATCATTTAAGTACACATTACATCTTCTGTTCTAACCTGCAGGAAGTAATATAACTCCTTGTTGACAAATGGAAAATCAATTCACATATTCCAATAAAGAAGATTCTCAAGTAGATCAAGTTGCTTAAGGTGTCTTTCTACCCTAATTAGTTGATGTGACTCTGCAGGCCCTATTGTGGATCTCAGCTATGCACCATGGAGATAATTAAATACCACACTGAAACTTAAATTTGAGTTTGGCTTACTCAACCTATGAATCTTTCAAAGTGGCATTCATTATTTTCTTAGCTTTGACATATCAAATACAAGACTAGTGCCTGAATTATAGTATCATAGAATTGTTAGACTGGAGAAGACCTGTGAGATCATCCAGTCCAACCATACCTGTCCACTACTAAATCTTATCCCAAAGCACTTCATCTATCTATCTTTTAAATACCTCCATGGATAGTGACTCAACCACCTCCCTAGGAAGCCTGTTCCAGTACCTGATGACCCTTTCTGTGATGAAATTATTCCTAATATCTTATCTGAACCTCCCCAGCACAACATGAGGCCATTCTCTCTCTTCCTTGTACCTATCATGTGGGGGAAGAGACCAACACCCACCTCTCTACAACCCTCAGATAGCTGGAGAGAGTAATAAGGTCTCCCCTTAGCCTCCTTCATTGGTTGGATTTGTGGTTTGTTTTTATGGTTCCCTTGGTTTGGGATTTATTTTGTTGTTTGGTTTTGTGGTTTTTTCATCAATAGGAGTGGCTTGCAAACAGCTGGTTGTGGGTCTGTTGGTTTATGACCCTTTAAAAACAGAAATGTCAGTAACAGGAGACTTAGTGACCTTACCTACAATGTCAGAACCCTTGATACAAGAATTAAGCAACTGTTCAGAAGCATCAGAAAATAATCAGCAGAACCCATGTGGTTCACATTTCTTTACAAACAGCAACATTCACAATATTTAAAATTCCGAATGTACCAAGTTTTTCTGTGAAAAACCACCATGTTGCCAATTGGCAAAAGACATACATAATCATTATCTCCTTGTACAGGGTGTGGAATATAATTTTGGAATTTTATGTATAGTAAATCAAGAAACTGGTGTGTTATTGATTAGTACATGATGATATTGGACAGGGAAGCACCAGAAAAAAATTGTAACTGATCAGCTACTCAAAAACTAACATTCCAGCTATAACATGAAGAATGCTTTTGTTTATTTCTGCTCTGAGGAGAGATAAAAATAGTGAGTTTTTCTGATTCTTCCCATAAACTTTTCATTGCTGATATGTTATACATGAGGAATAGATCTGGTAGAGTCTTTTATTATTAACCTTATGGAAAGGCTTCTTCTGCCCTTTCACAGAAAATTAGTACAAACCTGTTCTGCAATGGACTGTACTGATGCCCATTTCAAACTATCAAAAATATTGCATTTTTATTATGAGACAAGAAATGACTCCTTTTTATTCTGAACAGCTGTAGTACCAGAACAAACTATGCACAGTACAAATTCTTAGAACAAACAATGGCAAGACAAAAAGCAGCATGATCTGGCATGCTATATTACACTGGATATACAGACATCATTTATCAATGAGGTATTTTACATATGTTAAGGCATTATAAAATTATAGCATACTACTTCAAGTGTCCTAGCCAACACGGGATTATTAAGATTTTCAGACATTTTAGAATTGTTTTCATCACTATCACAGCCTCACAATGTTTGGTACCTTCAAATATTAGTAGTGCATGTTACACTTACAGATTTATTTACAATGTACCCCAAACTAACAGTGCCTATAGCTAGACAAGTCACCTGACATTTATGGCTGGGAGTTCTCATTTAGTATTTGTAATCTGTGAATGGTATGAAAGGGGTTGTAGGAAACAGTCAGAAATGCTCTAACTTGTTTTGTCCCCATGTGAAACTACCCATGTACTTAAAATTAATGAGGAAATTTTCTTCAGGCCCAAATTCCTGGTGAAATCCACTAATAAAATCCAGATATGAAGTATTTTTTTTCTACTGTTTTTAAGACATGAGAACTTTGAAGTGACATCTTTTCATACTTGTACCATTCAATCATGCTTCAGTGATTTTTTTATAAAACAATAGGGAAAAAAACCCAGGTTGCCTTTGAGGTGAGAACAAAATGGAAAAGCACAGGACAGAGAGACATTGTTTGACAAATGAGAGGCAACTTTGAAAGACTAGAATTGAAATTGATGTTCAATATTACACAATTGGCCTTTGGAGTAACATTAAATTAGTAGACAAGAGAGAAAATCTATTAGGTCTTTGTGGAAAAGAATTGAGTCTTGTGGATTCAGCTTTGCTATTGAAGTTGTTAATATTTTACTGAGGAACTTAAGTGGTTGCAGTATGCCCTCTTACCAGTGGTTTTGCAAAACTTCACGTGACTTTATACTTATTGTGCCAGTATTCCTTAAGAGGGAAATCACTGAGTTGGAGTCACGGTAGCCTCAGATTTTGACAGCTCTTTCTGTTTCATCACAGTAGCATGTTTTTCCCTTACATAATGATGAAGTAATTAATCATTTTCAGCTTTGTATTGTATTTATAGGCATTAAATATCTACTCATGAAACCACAGATTTCAACCTTTTCTCTTAAAAAGTTTCCATGTTTATAGGAAGGCAAGAACTGGTTTGCTTGTGCTGAACTATGGAAAAATAAAATAAGTCCTCACTATACAAACATTTATCTCAGTGGAGGCATTAGCAGTGGGGAACAGCTAAACAAAGTGTTGCATCCAGGATATCACATCCACGGCCAGTGAGGAGATTGACTATCCTTCTTTGAGTCTCTGTGGGGGTTTTATCTTTGGACAGAGATATGATATGCTGTTTCATTTGATTCCTGCCAGCTTTGTGAGTGGTGCAATCAGGAAAGCGGCATAAGGAAGTTTATACAAGCAAAACACATTCTTGTAATCAGCTTCTTTTCCTTCTCTTGAGTTTGCAGATCCTTGCAGTTCTTCCATAGGATCTTTGACAAAGAAGATATTACACATGCAAGGGGAAGGATTGCACTTATATTCTTGTTATCTCTAGGTAAATGGGTTTTTAAACCTCTTCCCATAAAGGGGCCAGAGAGGAAATGAGGTGCTATTACATGGCCTCATGAGGATGAATCATGCAAATGCAGCTATGCTAATCCCTGCTTGCCTCTGCAGAGACTGTTGGTGCTGCTGTACAAACCTGTGCTTCTCTTGAGCCAGATAGAAGTTTTGGAAGAACAGACAAGTCCCATGTGCACTCTGTCAGTGAGATGGTCTCTTGTTCTTGTGTAGGCGAAGAGCTAGGCATCTATTCCTCAGTAAAAATAAATAATTGGGTGTTTTAATCTACGTGCTGTGATACAATTAGAGCTTGATGTCTGGCTCTACTTAGAGAACTGCAGTCATGTTAAAGGACTGATGACAAGCATGAAGTAACTAAATGCTCAAAGTGTTCTGTAAGCAGCTGTCAATAAAATGAGCCTTGAATTAAATCCCTGCCTCTAGACTTGAGCTGTTCTCTCAGTCCTCACCAAGGTAGCTTCTCTGCTTTTCTTCATACTGACCCTTTTCAACACAGATTTAATGAGAAACAGGAGGAAGAAGAAGCAAGAAGGGGAGAGAAAGGAAGGATGAGGTAACTTGCTGCCAGCCATTCCATCTCTTTTCAGCTATTGTTCTAATAAGCTCCTTCCCATTATATCATAGACCCTCCATAAATATAAAAATCTTAGTCATTTATTAGAAGCCAAAGAGCTTCTGTATGTATCATATGACATCTGGAATATTTTGAATATTATGAATGATAACAGAAGAGGTTGTTTCCTTGACTATCTATTCATAGAGACACCAAAGAACAGCATTTAGGATGCACTGGAAATGTGATGGCGTTTTGCTGCTCAGTTGTACATTTCAGGAAAAAGTCACTAAAATTAATATGTTGTAGGAGAGGAAGGGGATACCAAAAGCAAAAAAATGCTGAATTATTCAGTTGAATAAAACTTTTCAGAGGACAGCGATTCTTTATAGAACCATGCGTTAGTATTCAGAATGGAATTGCAATCAATCAGTGTCATTTCTTGGAAGAGTTTGAGAAATATATAATGTGGTTTGAAATCCTCACCAGGACTCAACTTTCACCAAGCTCTCTTACTAAAGGCAGATCTAAGTCACATGTGCGCAGAAGGTTGATATCTAGTTCAAATCCCAACCCACCATCTGTCAATTTAAATATTAAGAAATTGGTAATGTGAGGTCAGTGGGGGCACTTCATATAAAGCTTAAAATAGTGCTGTGTTTCAGATGATTTCCAGATGGAAAATGCAATGGAAGAATTGGAGTTCATGACTAAAATGTTGTGAGCATTTGTTTGATGAGGGTATTCTATGGTCTACCAATGTTTATTGAGAGTTTGTTTTTTAAAATCTATTCTGTGGTTTTAATACTTTCCTAAAGCTACTGAAATATTAAAGATAATAGCAGTTACCTACTGCTTGCTACTTCTCCATATATTCACTCAAAACTCTAAATTTTATAGAACTTTGCCTGAAGAAATCCTGAAGAAATACTGATAGATCAAATTTTGTCTTATCTTAGTAGAATGTAGGTTGTCAAAAATCATATTTACAATTGATTTTGCCTTTATTAGTGAATACTTGCTATATCAGACTACTTATGACTGTTCCTCCTGCTTCATATAATGGAGACAAAATATTTTCTGTAGTTGTCCTATTCAGCTGAATAACCCCCAAAACATACTATTCTTTTTCTTTACCATGTCCACAGTTTTACTGCTCTTAAATTAGAATCTAAGGATGACAAATGCAAATAGTCCACACGGATTCTTTCCTAAGAACATTCATATATACTGAGTCTGCACTGTTGGAACAAAGATGTGCATGCAATGTTATATAGCACTGAAGTTTATTTTCCCCCAAAACACAGTGTTGTGGGTTGACTTTGGCCTACCAACAGATGCCCATCATGCTACCCTAGAGCTCCCCTCCTCAACTGGGCAGCAGTAAAAATAGTATGAAGAAAGGTTCATAGGTCAAGACAAGGACAGGAAGATCATTTAACAGTTACCATCACGGGCAAAACAGACTTGGTTTGGGGTAATTAATTTAATTTATTTTCTATCAAATCAAAATAGGATAACAAGATATAAAAACAAATCTGGAGACAGCTTTTCCCCACCCCTCCTTTCTTCCTGGGCTCAACTTCATTCCCAAATTCTCTGTCTCTTCCCTCAGAGCGTCACAGTGGGATGGGGCACATTGTCTCTGCCACTCCTTCCACATCACACTCTCCCCTCCTCTAACATGAAGTTCTACCCATGCGAGGCAGTTCTCCACAACCTTCTCCAATCCTTCACTTGAGCTGCAGTTCTTCACAAACTGCTTCAGCTTAGGTCCTTTCCACCAGATTCAGTCCTTCAGAAATACATTACTTCAGCATGAGTCTCTTGTGGGGCCACAGGTCCTGACAGAAAATGTGCTCCAGTGTGGGACCCTCTCCATGGGGTCACAGGTCCTACAAGAAGCCTGCTTCCTTGGAGAGTCTCCACGAGTTCAGAGCTCACAGCCTCCTTCGGTTGGCATCCACCAGCTCCGGTGTGGATTCATACGTGGACTGCAGGGTGGGTATCTACATGGGTAC
The DNA here is from genome assembly GCA_013389865.1 of Piaya cayana. NCBI lineage: Eukaryota > Metazoa > Chordata > Aves > Cuculiformes > Coccyzidae > Piaya > Piaya cayana. Next base: position 7,849 of record WAAB01017319.1, on the reverse strand, counting down.
CATGAAACAACATGGCCTGCAAGGGAGCAAGGAACTTGGTTTTTAGCTCAATGGCTGCATACCTATGACTTCTTGTAGTTGGGTCTCTGATCACATTTTATTTTCTGGAGCTCCTGCTTCCCCAGATTACTATAATGAAGCCTTTTAGCAACAATTTTCTGACCATAACTGAGCTGCTAATACTAGATATTAATAGAATAATTTGTACTTTTGAATTGACTAGGTATAGGAAGGTGGGTTTTTTTCTGCACTTTAGGCTATTTTAAAAATAAACACCGTGCTCATTGTCTTCATACCTGAGATCTCTTCTGCTCTTAATACACTGAAAAATGAACCCTTTTTATATTTCCAATAACACGTTCTTTATGCTTAAAGATACACACTAGAAATTGAGACTTGAGGCGAAACTGCAAAATAAAGCACACTTCCATGACAAGTTTTGATGGGTTTACTAATGGTACTGCTATGTGATGGCATGTTAGTCAAAAGATTTCTTGTCAAGCAAATTCAAATGACAGTCATTAATTTTCAATTGAGTCTTCAAGGTTTTCAGTGTCTTTTTCTGATGGTTTTCTTTGGAGGGGCAGTCTTCAATAGTTCATTTTCTGACATCAACCATAAGTCATCTTCAGTAGTCTGAGAAGGAAGGAGTCTTCAAAGAGATGTACGACAACCATCCCTCCCTTTATATACACAAGCTCCTTCAAACAACAATAAATGATTTACATTTCCTTTTGTATACTATAGTATCTTGTCAAAAGTGATGGAAAGGTCACGTATACTTTTCTGAGTTCACTTTGAAAATCTAGTTTTGACTTTATGTTCTAAGTACCACAATAAACCTATGATATCCTATCCAATACTGTTCCAATTCAGCCTGACAGTAATCACAGCAACTTACAATAAGTTGAATAGCAAGGGTCGTAAAAATCAGATCTTCAATGTGTTCACCATTGGCTCACCTTCCACAATGTTTACTTAAGAAATACGAGGGGAGTTGGCCTTTGCAAACCTATGAATCAGTGCATATTATTCATAGAGAAATATGAAATGGTTTTCATATTTAATATTTTTTAAAAATATTTTTATGTAGTTAAAAGCCAAGCGGATTTTCTCTTTGGTGTGGATGCAATTTTCATGGCAAACAATATTGGTTTTGCCTTTTTTTTATTGAATACTGGTGGTGGTTTTCATTTTTTGGTATCTGTGATAGGTGCAAGTAATAGGAGTGTTTGTGTTGATCATTAAGGCACTGATAACTTAGAGGGTAATTATTGTTTTGTCCAAATACCTCAGAGTCTGTGAGCTCTGGCCAGATTTCTGTGTGAGGAAAGTCTTGGAATTTCCATCAAAATATTTGGTATTTGATAATCAGCACAAAAAAGACAAAGTATCTTATTGCTTCTTTAAATTTTCACTGAAGTAGTTATTTAATCCTAAATCTTTATTTTAAACAGCATATTTTTAGGTTATATTCCAGGATCCTTTGAATACCTAGACAAGAAATAATGTAAAATTATATTTTGTAATGCAGCTTCAAGGAATGTGGCAGTCCAAAATTTACCTCTGCACAAGGAAATGAACAGGCACTCTAAAGCCATTATGCCTGCTAAGGGAAGCTTAACAACGGTCCATAACATTTATATTTCACAAAGAATATCCTAAATTATTTAGTTTGTTGTATACTCAAATCAAGGCCAGAGGGTGAGCTTCCAGCCTGGAAACTTGATTTTTTTCTAATTGTGAATAAACACCTTATCCATTTGAGTTGCCCTCAAAAGAGAAGAGTTACCTTCAATTCAATACAGCAGCATTATGGTCAGAAAACTTCCTTTTAGAGGAAGCTAGGCAGATCCTAAAGGATAGCATTCATGAATTCTGGTTCTTTCAGGCATTGTGAGATTTTTCATTGTCCTACATTGCAAGGAATATTGGCTATTAATTCAGGACATTTATTCAAATTTCACAAATTTGCTATTTCTGGCTCCTGAAGGAAGAAGGAAGAAACCACAAGAATTGTATGTGTATTGCTCTAAATGAGATTGAAGGGCACAGTTGCAGGGCAACAATAGAAAAGCAGGGAGCAACTGTGCTGTACTGGAAGTCCTTTTTTCACAGTGAACTTAGAGATTGCATGCTTCTCCTAAAAAAACCTTTGGTGTAAAGCATGCTGGGATACTTTGCATTAAATACTCTAGTGCAGCTTTATAAACTGCTCTGTAAAATGAGTTTTGGTAACGGGTCCCTTGGGGATCTGTAAAAGGTATCAGCAATGATGCTGCACTCATTTTAACCCATTCATTTGGGGATTACTCTGGCTACTAACAAGTTATGATGTACTATGGACTATGTCAAGTGTAGCAGATGGAAATATAACACTTCTTTCAACTTGAACTGAGGGACAGAACTTTAATTGGTTTCACCTTTCAGTCAAGACTGGTTAAACTCATAGTCAATATGCTCTACTGGTCCGGCAGTAGCAGTAAGATAAAGGCATAAAGACCACTGGACAAAGTACAATACTTTCAGCATTGTCATACTTGGAAACCTTTGTTACAGAAATGTTCCACTGGTCATTTTCTTCTGTACTTATGACAACAGGACCTTGCACACAATTAATAAAAACAGTACACCAAAAAAACCCTAATGGACCAATTTTGACACATGCTAATCTTTAGGACTGCAATATTGGATCACTAGTACAGAAAGAGGAGATACAAATAATACTTGAAGAGTTATTTCCTCAAGAAGACTATGCATTTATGTTAGGATGTGAGTATTTAGTTACTTTTGCAGTTAGAGCAGTTAATCACAGCAAATTTGGCATAAGTGATTTCTGAAAGGTTTTGTCTTCTGAAAACAGATATTGGATAAAGATCTGGAGTGGTACAACTATATTAAAGTCTTCAGGGATATACTTGCAAGTAAGTTCTGGCTAATGAGACAGTTATATTGCTAGTAATTGAAAGATTGCATCACCATTTGTTATTATTCCTGTCTGTCCTGACATTCTTTTCACTTGAATGTGAATGAAAAATTATATATAAATCAATTAAAGTATAAAGCATATCATGCCTAACAAAAGGTGTAAATATAAACAAGATACAGATACTGGGAGAGGCTATGTACTATATCAAAATGATGAAATATATTACTGCCTAAATTCAGTAGAAAGCATAAGAAATACTGTCATAAATGTGGAATACATAAGGAAATTTCCATACATTATCACCTGCAAATTAGCATGCATAAAAGTAAAATGAACTCAGCTCTGAAAGTAGTGATTTTCATATTAAGAACTGATATTCTAGTTCTGCATTGAAAATGTCATTACAACAGCAGATTCAAAACAAGAAAGAAGAGTTGAAGATCTAGTCTGAAGAAATGTAGTCAGACCAAAAAATAGAGATATTTTTACAGTGTTACTGAGGATATTCTCTTCTTTTTATGAACTGCCTTATCTAGATGGGCTCTAGAACATAAGAATTTTAATATATCAACAAGAGACAAATTCTCGTTTTACTACTCTACCAGGTTAGCAATTACAGTCTTGCTGTAGCCCTTAATATGCATTTTGCTTGGGAAAAACTGATTACTGTGTGGGGTATGATTATTTTTATATGTTGTATGGCAAGTTTCCAGCTGGTTATTATGACAGTACTGCAACAGTCTATGCTTTGAGTTACAAATATTTGACACTTTAAGTATTATTTGACACTTCTCCTACTCTCTTTCCTCCTCTACTTTTCTCTCCTCTCTTTCTATATTTGCCTTTTTGATTCTCAGGTGAGACAGAAACTAAATTTCAGAAATCACAACCAGAGGAAGAAGTAAGCTTTTCCCAAGACAATAATTTGCCCAAAAAAAACAGGTAATGTGCAACTAAAAATCCTTGCAAAAAATTATACTTTTTTAAAAATTATACTTTTGTGCCTTATATTCTGTCAAGGGTAAGTCAGGATAAATTGTCTCATTCATTGAACATCAGAAAAGCTGCATACTTCAGCATTCAATTTGTTGCTGATGCTTTCAGACCTGTCATATGACATCTGTGTTACAGCATTCAGTCATCTCTTTTATTAGCTATCTAGCTTTAAAACCTCCCAGTGAGACTGTGTGAGAGAGGGAGAAACTGAAAGCAAAGTTAATTGTAATTACAGTCATTTTGTACTATTATATCACAGTAATAAATCCAGAATTGTAATGTAACACTTCAGAGTAGATCTTAGTCTTGAAGTATATTGGAATTAATAGCTGTACTTTGTTAGTACACCAGCTTGCATACATGAAATCAGCAAATTTTGGAAATGAGATGGGAAAATACTGTAATATTATTTTATTCCAAGTCTAGAAACCTGTCTTAATTACTTTAATCCCTTTGAGGATCATATAATTTACCTTGACATTTTTAGAACCCTGCCTCTGTCATCCTTTGAATGCTCTTCAAAACATTATATATTTTTAAGAAGATATATGCATAAGTGCACAAAAAAATAGTCATATTTACAATGGTAAGCAAGAGACAAGGAGGTGTAACAAGACCAGAAAATGGGAAGCTAGTACATTTCAGGACGGTTGCTACAGAATATTCTGAAAGGGTTAGTTAAGTTCCATAAATATTTACCAGCTTGTTTCCTGTTTTCAGTGATAAAAATAAAATGCTATATGACTTAAATGAGAATTAGTCCATTGTATATAAAGAAGGACGTAGTGGAAATCTGTACATTTCCAAACACTGCTATTTTGCTGCTTAGCCCAAGTTAATTTGAATTGAGCATAATTTGGCACTGTTGTTTCTTTATTTACTTGCCTTTAGTGCATACTTTGTGCTAATTAATCATATGGTTGAGTGTCCTTTGCTGTTCTCCACTCCAAATAAATTAACAATTTGTTTTGCTGGAGATGAAATACTGTAATTTTCTGAGTCAATTGAGTGAATGAAGCAAAACCAAACAGAAAATTTGAAGACAGGCTTAACTGTTCTTTACTCAAACAAACACAGAAATTGAAGAACCAATGTTCCATGTTTCTCTTAACTTCTTGATCTCAAAGGGGGTTGAACAACCCAGCAGCAGACTGCTTATGCTTAGTCTATGCCCAATACATGTATTGGTCAGAGATAGAGAACAATTCTGGGTGAAATNGGGGGGGGGGGGTTGGAAAGCAAGTTTCAAAATGAAACAATCTTTTTGAGTGTTAGGAAGACAAGAATCGGTGAATAATATGAAGAGACTATCCAGACAGGTTCCTCTTCTCATTAAAAAAAATGGTGTCTATATAAATTGAAGCTACAATGCAAGTATCTGCAGAAAACTGAGAGCTTTATTAACAACTTAGTTATGTTATAAGAATAAAATTAAATTAATAGGCAAAATGTAATGTCAGAACAATGTTTCTAAATTCTTGTGCTAACAAAACTTACAAAGTAAAAACAATTAGATAAGTTAGACATCTCATGCCATCGGATTGTGTTCTGCCTTTAACAATGGATCTCATTACAGCTGAAAGTGGCTTTAATCCTCTTGTCTGTTGCTGTACTGATTTTGAAGATTAACATTCTGGGAGACTGAGTCATCAGGTTATTCTGAACAAGTTTTGCAATCATTGACTTCAAGCAGAGTTCTGATCAGTATAGTACAAGGTTAAGATAATCCTTGCTCTTCCTGACATTTCGTCTCTCATTTTCTGTTAGGGAGACTATCAGCTGTCTGTGAAAGATTTAACAAGTGAAGGTGTTTTAAAGAATTCTCTAAAACCAAGTTAATGGTACAAAATAATGGGGAAACCAACCTACTACTACAAGGCCTAATTTAAACACGCTTTGCCAAATTGAAGTGTAGCCTTTCACCTGTATTGCTAAGTAACCTATACACACTTGTCTTTTTGTTTAACTTCTGCAGGACAACTCAGTTTGAGATGTCCTACTACCTGAAGCTGAAGGCATTTAAGACTGATACCAGATCGTATTTTTTGTTCCAGTAACATGCTACCCTTTGTGAAAGAAGTTCATGTTGTTCTAGTTTTCCAGTTGTGAGGGACTGGTACAGTTAGGATTTATGTAATATCTCCTTGGTTTACCAATATTTGTTTTCGAAATTGAAAGCCGTTCCTCATGCTGGTGTTTTAAAAGTTGAATCTACTTTTGCTCTTGCTTCTGCTGGACTGTGATTGTCAAAGGCAGTAAGAAAATTGGTGACAGGAATTAGATACAGAGTGGATCATTCATGTCTGAAAGTCCTAGAGAGATTCTGCAAGTGGAGCTTAGTCAAAACTTCCTGTCTCTTTTTAAAACTACACTTACCATGTCACTTTTAATCTCAGTAAAGGACTGTCAATGTTTCTGCATGTGCTAATCTGACAAATTTAGGTAAACATGCCCCAGCTAAGTTCCTTGTCTTTAAGGTTAGCACTCTCCTTGGTAAGGATAGAAGAGTCTCCAGTGGTCTGTACAACATGCATATGGCTGCCACTGCCACCTACTTCATAGCATGTAACCATGATTTTTACATGGCTTTATCATGAACTTGGCATGTTAAGTTTATTATTGGACTTGATGATCTTACAGAACTTTTCAAACCTGAATGATTCTGTGATTCTTCATGTCTACTGGGCCAACATACATTATTTACAAAAAGCAAGCAATGTCACATCTTGAAAATTAAGAACTATCTTGAAAAAAATAAATTACTTTCATTGGAAGCTTTCATCTATTGGCTTCTTACATTATTTTGTTACTAGTGTGTTTCACAAGACGCCAATTTCTTCTGTGCATTGTCGCTTGCTTGGGGATAGAACTAGACTCACTAAAGATGAACCTAGGAGTATCATGCCAATGTTTGAGGTGAAACTGATAGCACAACTCAAGTGCCTCTACACCAGTGTACACAGAATGGGTAACAAACAGAAGGAGCTGAAATTCATTGTGCAGCAGAATAGATATGACTTAGTCACAATCAGATATATATATATATGGTCTTATATATAAGACTAATCAGTGGGGAAGATATTCAGCCCAGCTAAACAGGGAGCTTTTTGTGGGACTCAAGAAGAAAAAGACAATTTACCTCTTATGGAAAAAAGGGCAGGCAACTCAAGGGGAGTCCAGAGATCTCATTAGCTCATGCAGAAAGAAAATTAGAAAGGCAAAATACCAGTTCAAACTCAATCTGGCCACTGTTGTAAGAGACAGCTAAAATTGTTTTTACAAATACATAAACAACAGAAATAGAACCAAGGAGATTTGCCATCATTTAGTGATTATGGAGGGGAATGTTGCCACCAAGGATGAGGAAAAGTCTGAAGTGCCTTGTTCACCTCAATTTTTAATAGTCAGATCAGTTATCCCGAGTATACAGCACCCCAGTCTGGAAGACAGTGTTAGAGATCCAGATAAACTCCTCATAATCAAGAAGTAAGTAGTCAATAACCTGCTACACCACCTGGACACTCACAAGTCCCAGATGCAATCCACCCAAGAGTACTAAGCAAGCTAGTGAAGAAGATTGCAAAGCCATTCTCCATCATTTATCAGCAGTCCTGGTTAACAGGGGAGGTCCCAGATGACTGCAGCATCCCAGGGTGACACTCATCTACAAAATGAGCCAGAGGGATGATCCAGAGAACTGCAGTCCTGTCAGCCTGATCTCAGTAACGTGGAAGATTATGGAGCAGTCCATCTTGAGTGAGATCACCAGGCATGTGCAGGTCTGCCAGAGGATTAGGGCCAGCCAGCATGTGTTCATGAAAGACAGGTCCTGCTTGACTAACCTGAACTTCTTCTATGATAAGACAACTTAGTGGATGAGGAAAAGGCTGTGGATGTTAACTACCTGGACTTCAGTAAAGTGTT
>WAAB01017312.1:1298-15359 GCA_013389865.1 Piaya cayana | reverse complement strand
CTTTGTCAATGACCTGGATGAGGCATTTGAATGTACCCTTAGTAAGCTGGCAAAAGGTTCTAAGCTTAGAGGAGTTGATCTACTTGAGGGTAGGGAGATTATGAAGTGATCTGAACAGACTGGATTGATGGGCTGAAGCCAATAGGATGAGGTTTGACAAAGCGAAGGTCTGAGTTCTGCACTTGGGACACAACAGCCCTGTGCAGTGCTACAAACCAGAGGAAGAGCGGCTGGAAAGATGCCTGGCAGAGGATCCTTGGGGTGTTTGTTGACAGCTGATTGAACATGAGCTAGCAGTGTGCCCAGGTGGCCAAGAAGGCCAATGGCATTTTGGCTTGTATCAGAAACAACATGGCTGGCAGGACCAGGGGAGTGATTGTGCTCCTGTACTTGACACTGGTGAGTTTTGGGCCCCTCACCACAGGAAGGATGTTGAGGTTCTGGTGCATGTCCAGAAAAGAACAATGAAGATGGTGAAGGGGCTGGAGAACAAGTCTTATGAGGAACGGCTGAGGGAGCTGGAGTTGTTTAACCTAGAGAAACTGGAGGCTGAGGGGGAGACCTTATCACTGTCTCCAACCACCTGAAAGAAAGTCATAGGAAAGATGGGTGTTGATCTGTTCTCTTAAGTGATAGGTGGTAGGGTGAGAGGAAATGGCCTCAAGTTTTGCCAGAAGTTCAAATTAGACATTAGGAAAAAATTCTTCTCCAAAGGGGTTGTTGGGCACTGGAAATATTAATGGAAGTTTGAAAGATGCATACAAGCAAGAAGAGAATAAAAGAGAAGCCCTGTCAGCAAACAGGACTTCTCAAGACTCTATGTGAAGGACATAATGTGGAAACAGAGAGAAGAGACAATGATCAGCGTACAAAACCCAGTTTTGTTCCCCATAATACATACTGTTCTCATGAAAGGTGAGAATATCTTAGCTGAGATGTGAAAAGGAAAACAAAAAGCCCAAACTCATACGTGGTTTCCCTTTCCAGCTACTCTTGTGCTTTTTTAATCTGTATTCTTATGTTTACTTAGTAATATTTTTATCTTATGTGTTGATTTTGAGCTCTTTATCCTTACTGAGTCACTTTCAAAGGTAAAATATAAATTACTCATACAACCTTTCAGTAGCCTGGATAGGTACAGTTTGCAGAAATCTATATGAGTTATTCTTTGTTTCAATAATTTGCTTTGCTGAGACTCCTAAACCCTTGTCACCCTCTTGTGTTTAATCTAAAAATTGCAATCTACCCACAAACCTGAAGGAATATAAGATCATTTTAGTTGAAACTGGTAGACTGGTACTTGGTCAGAGCATGCCACCATTTGGAGAGTTTTAACCCCTTTAAGGTATCATGAATGTCCTGCCACTCACAAACTTCACTGAAGGCTGGAGTTCATTTGTGAAACAGAATCAATCTGAAAACAAATGAACAAATGATTTGCAGATGTTATCCACTTTGATAACTTAGTTTAACCCCAGAGTATTAGAAAAGTTGACTTAAAACATGGATGCTTTGTATCATTTAAAATTACCCTAAATAATTTCCAAGGTGATGTAAGAACTTGCAAGCACCCAGTCACTGGAGATAAAATTAGATTTTCTGTGCTTGCAAACCTAAGAACCTGAGGTTGCAATGTAAATAAGAGATCACAAGACAAGCCTTACAGGTAAGTTGAAGATCTTCAGATATGGCTATGATTTTTAATTTTGAAACCATTCTATTGCTTGCTTTTGCTAATTACTTAGTTATCACTTCAGTGCACCTCTTTCATTATCATATTATAATTAATATTATAGAGTACTGCTGTAATATGTCTGTAGTACCTGACAAAGTTGCTTAAACTGTTTAAAGAATTAAATCTAACACTGCCTTTGCAAGATGAGTATTATTAAATACTTTTTGTTTTCTATTATTTAATTTCGTTGCCCTTTTTGAAGCTTTAATGTTTTTAAATGTAAATGATTATTATTCAACTTTAAACTGTTAGTAGCCTATAAATCAGGATCTGCAGTGACACAAAATCAATGGAGAATATTCAAAGAACAAAAATTGAAACAGAGGTTCCAATTGTTTTTCACATCTCTCTTCCTTTAACAGATGCTCTTTGAAATTCACCAATTATACATTTTTATTGGGATGTTGTTTAAGAGCTCAGATGCTGATGTACTCACTGTTGAATTTCCTTTCAGATTTTTCTTTGTAATACTCTAAATCCTTAATGTTTTTCCTATGAGTGTCTCAAATAAGCTGCCAGTTGCTTCCACGTGGTGCAAAGAGGCATGCATTGAAGAACTGTTTGTGAGCTTATTTTCTTCTGCAGCTCTAGGTCTAGATGATGTAATCGGAAACTTTGAGGTCGGCAAAGAATTTGACGCACTGCTAATCAACACGAAGGCTTCAGACAGCCCATTTGACTTGTTCTCTGCTGATAATTTTGAGGTAATCAGAATAGGATTAATGATTAAAAAACTGACCAGAAATAACGTGGGGAAGGTCCATGACATAGCCAGAATAAGACTCTTGGGAGTTATTTCAATAATAGGAGTTAGGTGCACTACACCACTGCTGTCTGTATTTCAATCCAAGAGGACCAGTGGCTAGAGCTTTCTTTAGAATCCTGCTGTCCTCAGTGGCAGTCCTGCATCCCCATGTAACATGCATGTAACATTTCTTAATATGTGTCTTATAAGCCCAAGCTGACAATTTAAGTCAGTTGTTTGCAGTGACAAACAGCAAGCAAGAAAAAGCGGTTTAGTTTTAATTAAGACTTAGAGTTCAAACTCAAAAAAAAAAAGGCAACCTGTTCCCAGACAAAGGCTGCATTACCTTGACTGCACTGCTATTGGGAATTTAAGCATGAACTCAAGATTACTAATTTGAGGTGAAACCACAATTTTCATGCAAACGTATAAGCAGTATTGGCATTATGCAATGGGTACATTTTCTCATACAGTACATTGCCATGTCTATTCTGAATGTCTCCATTTACTTAGAAATATGGGCATAAGTGGCAGGATAATTATTCCTTAATCTGTTTCAGACACAGTAATCTAGGTTGGGTTAAATTATTTAAATTGTAAGTCTTCCTGACACAAATAATTCTGAAAAAAATAAATTATTTTCTAGTTTAAGTTAAACCTTTTTTGTCTAAGTTAGCCAAAACAATTTTGTCACATTTTCAGTATGTAAATGTATTTGAGAATGCTAAAAAGGGGGTGGGGAAGTATTGTGTTTTAGACATGTATTTGTTTATACTGTCAAACTTGTACAGTGTTTTCTTCGAGATATACTGTCTCCTTACTGGAAGTTATTTATGAGAAAACATGCAAATTAAGTTTTGATTTTACTGTTTGTAGGGATACTTGGAAAGATTCTTTCAAGTTTCAAATAACTATAATCTGAGATAGCAGATACAACTTTCTGAATTTTGCTTTCTCCCATTTTTTTACAGGACACTCTCCAGAAGTTTCTCTATCTAGGTAAGTTCTGATTCTCAGCCCACATAAAATTCTATTGTTGTTTCATAACATCAAAAAATACCTAAGTTAATGTGGAGGTTAATGATAAGTGTATTTATGCATAATTAAATATATATTTGTCTACAATTATTAAATAGATTTTTTTACATTGTATATCAAAATTAATAGACCACTATAGATTTTATCTACATGTAGTAAATATACATCAATGTATAAATGCTGACTAAGAATGAAGTGGCTTAACTTTCATTCTTTGGGACATAGTTAGAGTCAGTTTAACATGATCAGATGCACCAAGTTTGTCAGATTTATCACCACATTAATCCTTAGCTACAGTATGAAGTAAATCATATTTCACAGTAAAGAAACACTGACATGCTGATCACCAGTTCAGAACCAGCTCACCTTAGACCAACTTCTGCAGATCAGTTACAATTGTGTTTCCTTTGTTCCCAAACAAAAAAGATGGCCTTTAAAACAAATCAACACAACCTGAACAATCCTGACCCCTAAGAAAATAGATATTCTTTGTAGGGCATGGTCTGGACCAAGAGCTGCACTGCCTATTATGTTGTTATGTAGAAGTAACTGGTGTCAACTCTGGCCATGTTTGTGTCATTTTCTAATTAGGCATTCCCCTTTTTGAGAAGTTGGTTGAGGCAAACCAGCTTGACTGCTGCCTTGTACCTGAGGTAGTTGAGACACAGCAATGTGTTTTCTGTACAGATGTATAATATTTTCATGGGTTGAATCTACTAAGTACATAGAAAAACCCTGACAGGGGTGTATTTATGCTAGGTTTATTTAGTCAAGAAAGTATAAGTAGTTTAAATATCTGTTGATCTTTGTGGTACACATGACTAATTCTCTCCAAGCTTTCTCATTTCTAGGAAATGGTCACTGCAAATTACGTATTCCAAAACTGATTTTGTGGATTGCATAGCTTTTATTAATGAAATCAGTACATAGATATATGTGCAAATTTCTATTTTGACTGTGGTTTTTTCAGGTGATGATCGGAATATTTCTGAAGTGTATGTGGCTGGAAAGCAAGTGGTTCCTTTTTCAAGTTCAGTATAAATGCATTTCCCTGTTGCAAGATACTCCACTGATCATTCTGCATCTGATTTGGAAAAAATGGATAAAACACAGTGCCTGATCAGGAATAACACCTCATTTTTGTTTAGTGCTCTACAAATTTTGTTAGATTTCTCAAGAATTACTTTACCAAACTTGTCACTGTTTTAGAGGAAGTGGGTATTTAGATTTCTCCCTAAAAATAGCGTGTGTGCATTGATAAGGAATTTGTTAAATAATTAAATTTAATTAATTAAAGAGGACATCTACTGTTCCTTTTAATAACAGCTTAAGAAGCATTACAAAGAGCAATGACACTTTCATTGTCTATAATGGATCTGAATTTTAAAAAAGCCGGTGCTAGTAAGTTTATTTGAAAGCATGCAATTCCCATATATCATCAAGTATGGAAAAATCACTGACACTTTGGGGCATTTAGATTGCTTTTCACATTTTTAGTAGTTTTTTTTTAAAAAAACATTATTTTTAAAAAAAAGAAATTAGATAAGAAGTGTGTATTTATAAAGAAATAAGGGTCCTTATTATCTAAGAGTTCGGATTTGTCATTCATAGTCAGAGAGAAATGAGCTGGTGGAAGAACCAAGTAAGAAATGGAACATTTGTCACAGTGACACACACTGGGACAGTGGAAAAGCTGGATTATTCTGTGATACTGTCAGATAAACTTGCATTTATGCAGATTTTATTCCCTAAGTCTAGAAGTGGTCTACCCGATCTTTAACCTACTGCATTGAATTAACGTCAGCTGTGTGAAAGCTGAATGAAACATGTTAAATTAGAAGCAGGCACTAAAGCCTATGAACAGGCTACTCAGCAGCAAACAAATGAAGAGGTTTTTCTGGGCTAGAGGGAATACTTCATCTGGTTTAGCTTTCTGCTTCCCAAGCTCATTTGCTCCTGACTGTTCAGACAGGATGATACAATGCCCCTTCTCCTTTCCATAAGGGAAGTGAGTGAGTTTGAAAATTACAAGAGAAATGGGCTATTTCTGGCCATTACCACCTTTTCCTTGAGATGGAAATTGTCACTGGTAAAAGCAGCTCAACTTTAATAGTCTCTTTTGTGTATTTCAACATGCCAATCATAATTCTAGCCCTGTGCAATTCCAGGTAAAAAAAAATCTGTCCTTTTTGTTTTGAAACTATGCAACTTCCTGTCTGAAAAAGCTTATTTCCCTACTTTTTATCAGAGATTTTTTTTTTTTAGGTTAGTTAGAGGAGGGGGTTGCTTCTTGTTTTTTTTATTATATTTTTGGACCACAAAGAATGTAAGTTTTAATTTCAGTGTCAATAGAGACAATATTATATGGAGTGATTATGTTGAATATGATTTTAAGGACTGCTTCTAACTCCTTTGATATCAGTAAAATTTGTTTCATGTTTTATCACTGCCTCATAATATAAAACCACAAGACTTCCCTCTATTCACAGAACAAGGGAGGTCACTGCACCAAAGTCTCACCTCATGTCTACTTCTGAGAGAGTGCTTGGCCCAATGTAATTGATAACTTTCTAGTTTTAAAAGCATTTTCAGAGCTTACATACTGTTGTGTTTGAAGTGGAAGTGTAAAAGCTACCTTGGACATTTGAAAGCATTAGAGACTTTTCAGTGGTTTTTTTGTTTTGTTTTGTTTTGTTTTTTAATTTTTAATGCCAAAGCCAAGTAGCCCCACTGAACAGTTGGGGATATTCACTTACAGACACTACCCAAGTGGGGCTACGTGGCTTGCTTGCTGAGAACTAGCTCAGGTGCCTTCACGGAGCACTGCACTGTGCTTTGTGCTTGTGAAGGTACCACCTTAGTATCCATTATGTTCAATGATTGCTAAGACCTTAGAAATTAAGGATTAATATTTCCACATTCCATCAGGATGTTTTCTTAGTCATTTGAATTTTCCTGTGTCCCAATCACCTACACAGTAGCACACTTGCTTGGAAAATATTCTTTAGCTCTTTAATTTGGTTTACTGATTCAGGGAGTATTTTTCCTCATGAATTTTGACATGATTTTAATTGACCAGACTTCACCTTCCAAAACCAAAGATCTGTGAGAGAGATGTTTTAATCCACCCGGTTTCTGTTTCAAACTATTTTTAGGGAGTTGCAGGTTTTTCAGCTTTAGCTTTCCTGCAAAAAATGTGTCCTGGAGTAGAGAAAGATTACACAGCTTTGTGTATGATATATCTTTGTGCCCTACTTCTTCACTTTCAGAGCTATGAATTAAACCAACACTTTTATTGTAGTGTAGCCTTAAGTGTCTCTGACTTCATTGTTCTCCCACTATTTTGTAGTGCTGTTAAGAACAGTATTCAGCATTTCTTTTAAAAACATTTGCAGGGGAGGAGCAGTTGCTTATTTGCAAACTGAGAATACAAAAAACATTTAACAAGTTCAAGACTACTAATGACTCAGTTATAAAGGGACTCCATAGGACTCCCTCACTGCTGCTAGTGAGCTTTGTATCTGAATATTGGCTGTGTCATGTTTGATTCTTGTTAAATTCAGGCACAAAGAAGGAACTCATCCTTTTAATTATAGCTTTACTGGTGTCTTCTACCTAGACACTACCCAAACTTAGAAATGGATAATCAGCTTTTTTAAAAGAATCTCAGCTGGAGGAGGAGCTCTGCCTGCAGATAGTGCTGTGGGCTGCCTGCACAGCCCTGCAATGCCAGTAGCAGGAGGAGCAAGGATCAAGATGGATAGCATTACACTGAATGCTGAGGTGCTTAGGAAGGAAAGAAGGTAAAGGAAGGAAGCCTGAATTTGGTGTGAGAGGAAGCCAGTGGAGGAATAACAAATGAACTATGAGGTACTTTCAAGAGCAGCATCTAAAATAGAATCAAATGAAGGAAAACCATAATGCCAGAAAAAAAAATGTTGAAGTGGGTCCTCTCTGAGATAGTCCCGAAATCTGGTTTAGTGGACAATGACTTGCACAGAAATTTTTAAGTTCTAGGATACACAAAGGTTGTGGGAGCCAAACTCCTCTGAACCATTTTTGGGAAAGTAACTGAGGATCCCACTTTGAAGTTATGATCCTTGGGACTCTTTAATCATGTATGAATTACCAAGATACTTGGTGCACTAGGAGAGGATCAGTAGATGAGAGCAATTATTGCTGAGACTCGTACATCTACACTATATGCAGCTTAAGACTATGTATGGTCATTTGCCTTGGATAAATGTCTCCACTGCATAGGCTATTTGAAGCAGGCCGCATAAATTTTTCAGCCTCTTAATGTCTATTTTAAAGGCTGGAGTATATTTGGCACTCATCCGAGCCTCCAGTGTAGTTTTCTCTAAAATAAACTTAAATCTTTATATACCGAAACCACCCTGTGCACTGAAAAAAGGTTCAATAAGGGAGGGTGGTTGATAATTCACTTCAGAACAGCACTGCTGTCTCAAACTGAAATGTTTATGGGGGCTGGGACTTGGACTATTCTCCTCTGTCCTCATTGTACCAGAACTTAGTAGCTAAATACAAAGCTACCTCTTTCCCTCTTCCTCTATCTTCCAAAACCCCTCCAAACAAACAGAAAATAACGACTAGGCAGCCAAACACTAAGAGGGGATGAGGAAGAGGAAGAAAAGAAGGGGACGATTTTCAGTCAGTATAAATTGACATAGCGCTACTTAGAAGATAAAATCTCTGGGAAAATGTACATGCAACTGTTTCCAGGTATCATTCTTGATAAGTTCTCTTGCCAGATTGTGGATGTGTCTTTCTGTTTAATGTCAACACACCTTTCAGACAAATTAAAAAGGGGTAGTTCATGGAAAACTTGCTTGTTGGAACAATGTGCTTAAATGTGTTTTATGTTCAGATGAGCACTTACTTATTATAGATGCAGTGTATTTGAATTACTGTTAAATGTTGATCTCATTGTGTCACTTTATGTTTTGATTATTAATGAAATGCCAGTTATTATCACCTGTGCATTACGCAGTGTTATTTGAATTAGTCATGTGTGGTGAGTAGCGCTCTGCACTTTAAAATGTTGCCCTGGCCTAGTGCTTGTATTTATTCTGTGCTTTTTGTGCAATTAGAAAGCTTTTAGGAAACAAAAAAGTGTGTTTTTTCACTGTACTGAACATCTTCAGTATTGTAAGTGGACTTCCTGTTAGAAAAAGAAACAATAATATGACCCAGTTCAAAATTTGTGCCTGATTATACACTCATGAAAGAAAAAGTTATAATGGTTTTATGAAAGCTGACATGAATAATAATGTTTTAATTTGAGAATACAGAGAAATAGATTTTTTAAAAATTTTGATAATGATTATGCAATGCAGATTAGCGAAAGGTGATAATTCTTGCTAAATTTCTACTGTTTCACTGAGCAAAGAATGTTTTCCTGATTATACAATTCAATAGTATGCACAAGTCTTGAAAAATACAAAGCCTGAGTTCTTCTGAACAATATCCCAACTTTAAAGGAAAATAAATTTATGACATTGCTTGGACAAGATGTTTAAAAATATTGTTCTAAGAATTTCAATGAAAAATCCATAACAAATGATAAGACAAGCATCTTTTTACTTGATTTGTATGAATAAACTGTGCTGCCTTATCTGAAGCCCTGTGTGTAGCAGTTGTCAACTCACCTCTAAAATGGTGATGTGCAAATAGAAGGTATTTTTAAAAAAACAAACAAAGGATTTTAAAAGTTTGAGAAAAGACTGGAAAGAAAAAAGAATTTGAGAAGAGATTTGATAAGGGTGCTAGCAGAGTAGAAAATAATGCAAAGTAGAAAGAAGCTGGATCAAAAGAACTCATAAAAGCTAGATGACATGTCAATGAAATTTTAGTAGGAAATACTCAGAAATGAAGATATGTTTTCAGGCAATGTTCTGTTAAATCACAGACCTCATTCCTTCTGAAAGTTACTGAGGCCCAAAAACTGAGCAGATTTTCAAAGTAGTTACTTACATGCTTAATAAAACAACCCCAAATAGTTGTAGCAAATAATAGAATAATTGCAAAACACTTTTCAACTTCTCAACCTCTGCCTCAAAATTATCTGTAACAACTCCAGAAGAAATTTAATGTAACACCACATTATGCTTTAATTCCACATGTCCTACGAAACATTTGGCATTGGTTAAGTTTAGTCACACCAGATGTTTGTCTTCCTGTGTCAGACTCAGTCACCACTGCACCACCAAGCACACAACAAGGGATGATATTTGGGGCATTCTGGATTCTTCCTGTGGACCAGACTAGCTCATCTGCTGTGACTAAAGTAACTGAAAATAAGCTGGTTTAAAAATCAGATTGGCACATTGTAGTGAGCACAGCACTTTTAAAATTACATAAGCATATATTTTACCTAGTAGTGAACTTCTAGGTACTAGGAACTTTGGCTTAAAACTGGGGGAATGGTTTTAAGCTACATGTACAACAAATTGTCCTTCTCTCAACAGAGAAGCCAGCAAATATCTTCATGACTCTCTCTTCAAAAACCAATAACAACAGCAACCAAAACAATTCTTGGGATGCAAAAAGGACATCAGCAACATCAACCATAATCTATTGAGTAAGGTTAACAGAACTGTTAGTTTTTCTTGAAAGCCTGAACAATGATTTTGGAGGGCAGTTTCCTTGAAATTTTATTTGCAATCCTTTCTTGGAAAATGACCTGAATCAGTGTGTGCTCCAACAAGTGAGGTCCCCTGTGGCCTGTGCCTCTGTAGAAGTGAATGCAATAGTCATGCCTAGACTCATGCTTTCTCCCCTAGTCAGGACTCAAAAGTGTGCATTCTTTTAAACTCTGGCTTTAGTTTTTATTTGAAAATAACAGTGCTGAATGAGTAGAGTTTGAAGAAGAACAAGGCTAAAAGGCATTCTTAACACCTGCCTACCTAATACTACAACTCAAATGATTTGTCCTGTCAGATAGATACTATTTTGTTTGTACAGCTCTTAGGCTCAATGATTTAAAGGCTTAATGGTTTAAGCTGGTAATGATTAAACCCAACCAAAACCAGGACATAACCTGTGAGCTGATAAAAACAAAAATATTTTACCTTAGTCTGCATTTACATCTTCAGAGACTTTGCTTAGCCAAGTGTTTCTAGGCACATTTAGGTAAAAAAACCTCTCTACTTCTTGGAGATAAGCCTTCAGTAGAAGGTATGAGTGATAGTGACAACTGAAGGCTTTGATCTCTGTGTCCTATCTGACCCTGTGGCTTTGGAGCTTGGTTGTGTGTTACTTTAACAGATTTTGCGCAGTTGCACATATTTATTAGTTGAGGAAGAATGCAGCCCTTGCTTCAAAACAAATCTTCTTTTCCCAGAGGGGATCTTACACCTCATTGCAGTAAGCTTTTCTGATTCTGGTTCGTGGTTTTGTCAGCTTGTTGCCTGTTGTGCATAGGCTTTTTTTTTTTTTTTACAACTAATTGCAGTAAGCTTTTCTGATTCTGGTTCGTGGTTTTGTCAGCTTGTTGCCTGTTGTGCATAGGCTTTTTTTTTTTTTTTACAACTAATTGCAGTAAGCTTTTCTGATTCTGGTTCGTGGTTTTGTCAGCTTGTTGCCTGTTGTGCATAGGCTTTTTTTTTTTTTTTACAACTAATTGCAGTAAGCTTTTCTGATTCTGGTTCGTGGTTTTGTCAGCTTGTTGCCTGTTGTGCATAGGCTTTTTTTTTTTTTTTACAACTAATTGCAGTAAGCTTTTCTGATTCTGGTTCGTGGTTTTGTCAGCTTGTTGCCTGTTGTGCATAGGCTTTTTTTTTTTTTTTACAACTAATTGCAGTAAGCTTTTCTGATTCTGGTTCGTGGTTTTGTCAGCTTGTTGCCTGTTGTGCATAGGCTTTTTTTTTTTTTTTACAACTAATTGCAGTAAGCTTTTCTGATTCTGGTTCGTGGTTTTGTCAGCTTGTTGCCTGTTGTGCATAGGCTTTTTTTTTTTTTTTACAACTAATTGCAGTAAGCTTTTCTGATTCTGGTTCGTGGTTTTGTCAGCTTGTTGCCTGTTGTGCATAGGCTTTTTTTTTTTTTTTACAACTAATTGCAGTAAGCTTTTCTGATTCTGGTTCGTGGTTTTGTCAGCTTGTTGCCTGTTGTGCATAGGCTTTTTTTTTTTTTTTACAACTAATTGCAGTAAGCTTTTCTGATTCTGGTTCGTGGTTTTGTCAGCTTGTTGCCTGTTGTGCATAGGCTTTTTTTTTTTTTTTACAACTAATTGCAGTAAGCTTTTCTGATTCTGGTTCGTGGTTTTGTCAGCTTGTTGCCTGTTGTGCATAGGCTTTTTTTTTTTTTTTACAACTAATTGCAGTAAGCTTTTCTGATTCTGGTTCGTGGTTTTGTCAGCTTGTTGCCTGTTGTGCATAGGCTTTTTTTTTTTTTTTACAACTAATTGCAGTAAGCTTTTCTGATTCTGGTTCGTGGTTTTGTCAGCTTGTTGCCTGTTGTGCATAGGCTTTTTTTTTTTTTTTACAACTAATTGCAGTAAGCTTTTCTGATTCTGGTTCGTGGTTTTGTCAGCTTGTTGCCTGTTGTGCATAGGCTTTTTTTTTTTTTTTACAACTAATTGCAGTAAGCTTTTCTGATTCTGGTTCGTGGTTTTGTCAGCTTGTTGCCTGTTGTGCATAGGCTTTTTTTTTTTTTTTACAACTAATTGCAGTAAGCTTTTCTGATTCTGGTTCGTGGTTTTGTCAGCTTGTTGCCTGTTGTGCATAGGCTTTTTTTTTTTTTTTACAACTAATTGCAGTAAGCTTTTCTGATTCTGGTTCGTGGTTTTGTCAGCTTGTTGCCTGTTGTGCATAGGCTTTTTTTTTTTTTTTACAACTAATTGCAGTAAGCTTTTCTGATTCTGGTTCGTGGTTTTGTCAGCTTGTTGCCTGTTGTGCATAGGCTTTTTTTTTTTTTTTACAACTAATTGCAGTAAGCTTTTCTGATTCTGGTTCGTGGTTTTGTCAGCTTGTTGCCTGTTGTGCATAGGCTTTTTTTTTTTTTTTACAACTAATTGCAGTAAGCTTTTCTGATTCTGCTTCTGCTTCTTGGTTTTGTCAGCTTGTTGCCTGTTGTGCATAGGCTTTGGTTCTTTTGTGAAAATGGCTAACTGGAGTTAATGTTGTGAATTTATCCTTTCTGTTATACTGATGTAGTTTTAAGGAAGAGCAATGTTTAGGAAAAAGTTATTGTAATTTCCACTTTTCTGCTTGGTTTTGGTCATGCTAAATGGGAACTCACTTACTGTTAAAACAAAATAAAGAGGCCTTGTGTTTGCACTAAGCTTCATCTCCTTCTGTGTTTGACTTTGGGCCTGGGAGAGAAAGGTAGCAAGCTGAATAATGAAGAGCTACAGTGAAGCCCATAATACACGGCAAAGTGCTGGAAATACACAGATTTTTCCTGTTCTCTGGGGAACCTGGGCACACACATCATAGGGGTTTGCAAACTTTGCTTTTGCTTAGCATGCTATTTTAGGGGAACCTTTTCCCAGATTCAAAACTCTTAACAGCTTTTAATGCATCTTTATTACTATATTTTCTAGCTTAATAAGTCAAAAACAGTGCTTCAGTAATCTTTTCATTATTTTGTGCCTAAGTAGACTATTCTGACATGCTTGCTTCTTATTCTTGGCAGCAAGCACAGTCACATATCCTTTTATGTGTTTTTCTTCACTTTCATACTTTTCAAATCTTAGGCACATAAATGTCCTCACTCCAAGCAGCTCCACCAGAAATGGGTTTCCTTAAAAAAAACCTAACAGCCTCCCACAGGAGAGCCATTATTACATACTGAGGAATTGTATGCTGGAGTTTTGAGAATTATGTACAAGTTTTTATCAATTTATGGAAAATTATGTGTGCAAGAAATACAGCTGTTCCATATTTTCATCAATCAACTTATCAGCAAAGGTCATGCAAACTACTGAGAAAAAACAAATGAAAAGAACTTCTTTGTAGACTACTGTTCTTAACAGAAGGGACCATTTAGGTTTTCATCATAAGAATTCTGATACTTAACATTTTAGTTTGGAAAGTAGCATTGAGAAATACTTATGTGTGCTTTTGCTAGAGTACTATGCTGAGACTTAGTTATTTAAAGCAGTATAAACCCCAGCTGTGAGCAAAGTTGTTATGATACAGAGGTTTTATAAGACAGTTTGAAAATCTGAGAGCCTTTGAGTCTATTGTCAATAAATGTCAAGCTTCAATTACCCGTTACACTACATTGAGTTGATGCAGACACAATGTTCACAAGTGAACACAGAAGAAACTTAGCAAAAAGTTATTGCATAATCATGAGCACATTACCAGTGTAATTTCAGTCTCCTCCCATGGTTATTAAAAAGAATAAAAAGAATAAAAGATTTAGGATCAGGTGCTGAACTGTTTATAACAGCTTAATAGGTTTACAGTTCATGAGTTAAGAGCATAGTTAAAATGCAAGATGAGGGTTGCTTGCCCTGTTTGTACTCTGCAATTAGTTGTCTTCCTTCCAAAGTAATGAGTTTGTGACTGCATTC
>WAAB01017311.1:862-21336 GCA_013389865.1 Piaya cayana | reverse complement strand
TCCGTGCCTTAATCACTACAGTTTTCAGTGAACAAATCGCCACCTGGCCCCACAATTTCCTTCCTTAACATTCCCAAGTATTACTTGATTATTGGTATTAGGATAGTTTCTTTGGCATACCCCACACTTTTCCATAACTGAACAAACAAATTCTGTCATGACCCTTCCTATAACTACTTTCTTCAAGCGTTTTAAAAGATGCTGTTCCCTAATGTCCTTTATCATGTTCCCTTTTGTCCAATTCCCTTAAAAGAAAAGGAGGTATTACCACCTGTCTGGTGGGTGTGACAAACCACCCACAATTTTGCTCTTTTGCCTGTGGTATCTTAATATTGGTCCTTATTATTGTGTCTAGGAGCTGTTTCTGGCAATTTTATTTCTTTCTCTGGCACTAAAACCATGATGCCTGTTTCTGCAGCCTCTTTAGCAGCCTTATCAGTCAATTCATTTCCCAGTCCAATATTAGATGTCTCCAATGGATGTGCCTTACAATGCATAATAGCCAACTCTGTAGGTTTCTGAATACTGGCTATATACTATGCTTGATTACAGTCCCTTGTGCTGTTAAAATCCACCTCTCTTTCCATATGTCTCCATGGGCATGCACAGCTCCAAAGAATATTTAGAATCTGTACATATATTGACTCTCTTGTCTTGACTCAAATCCAAGGCCATGGTTAGGGCCACTAATTTGGTTTTCCGAGCAGAGGTTGTTGATGGCAAAGCACGATCTTCTTCTATGGAGCTTCTTGTGGTAACCGCAGACTCCGACAACCCTTTTCTTCCTTGCACAAAACTGCTCCCATCCACGAATAATTCCCAATCTGGACTCTCAAATGATTGATCTTTAAGGTCCAGGTGGCTGGAATGTACTTCTTCAATCATCTGCAAATAATCATACTCGGGTGGCCCTTCTACATGGTCAGTAGAAAGAAACACTGCTGGGTTAACCACTGAGATTGTCCTAAGGAGGACATCATCTTGCTCCAATAATACCACCTGGTACTTTAACATTCAACTAGGAGAGAGACAATGTCCTCTTTTATACTATACTTGCGCAGGTACAATGTTGTGGTCTGGGACTTAGGGCTGAAGTCACCTTCATCTTCCTCAAGAACTGCCCCTGAATTCAATCTGCACAGGCGCAGTCTCATCCTGGTCGAGCTGCAGTTGTTTTCTGCATTCCAGCTTTTCCTTTATCAGTGAATGTCTGTGAATGAGCTTCTCTCTTATCAACATCCAAGGTCTTCAAGGCCTTTACTAGCAGCAGAAAGTGCGTATTTCAGTAAGCTAAGCTGTCTGAGTTTACCTAACATTTATGCCCGCACATCATTTACATTAAGCACGCTGATTTTGTCCTGGCTGTACCCTGTGGTAAGGGGCTCCAGCCTTGGCCCCTTCCCCTGTATCCTCCCTATATCCTCTTTTCCACGAGTGTTCTCTTCTAACACTGCTATTAATCTCTTTTCTTTCCCTATTTCTGCATACCACTAAAGCAAAATCCAATAACTTTCCCAAGTCTTGTGCCTCACACCCTTGAAAATAATAGCCACTGTTCCTGGTAAAAGTTCTGCTACCTGCTTTATCAGTCATCAAAAACCACTTGTATAATTGCCCTGATGTCTTTCCAGTCAGAACCTAGCTCCTAGAACCTTTCTAGTCAGAATCTAGCTCTGGAATCCTCAGTACAGGAAAAATATGGACCTGTTGAAGCAGGTCCATGGGAGGGCCATAAAAATGATCAGAGGAATGGAACACCTCTCCTGTGAGGAAAAGCTGAGAGAGTTAGGGCTGTTCAGCCTGAAGAAGAGAAGGCTTCGGGAAGACCTTACTGCAGCCTTTCAATAATTAAAGGGGGCTTAGAAGAAAAATGAGGATAGACTTTTTAATAGGGCCTGTAGCAGCAGGATGAGGGGGAATGGTTTTAAACAAAGAAGGGAGATGTGGATTGGATATAAGGAAGAAAGTTTTTATGATGAGGGTGGTGAAGCACTGACACAGGTTGCCCAGAGAGGTGGTAGAAGCCCCAACCTTGGTCAGGTTGGATGGGGTTTTGAGCAACCTGATCTAGCTGAAGATGTCCCTACTCGCTGCATGTGGGTTGGACTAGATGACCTTTAAGGGTTCCTTCCAACCCAAACCATTCTATGATTCTAGTCTATAATTTGACTCTGTTAAAGAGTATATCTAAAGTAAGTCATATGATTTGGTTTTAAAGGAAGTTGTTGAAAACTTCTTAAAAATTTTAAAAACAGAAATGGAAACCCAACAAAACAGTGTACTCTACTGTATATAACTACTGTGCAGTAATAATCTGCATTATTGTCTCTCTGATGTTCTGCATTGTACCATAGCTTATTTTGTTGTGATTTTCAGATTTCTTTGATATTTGACATTCTATGGTAACCTAAATAGCAGTGAATTTGTAGCCTTAATGATCAAGCTTTCTTTCCATTAGCTCCTGTGCTATGGCATAACAGCATACTGAGCTACTTTAGGAATGAATGTAATGTGATGGCCTGTGCTATGGATATCCATTTTGCGTTCTCAATAAAAGAGAGCCTGTTGTTCTGGTTTGAGCTAAAGTAGAATCAGGGTTTTTTTTAATGAAATTTTGTGCGTAGTTTAAGCATAATCTTTAAATGTCTTGCAGTGCATAAATCATGTTCTTAATGAGCAAGTAAATTGTTGCTGAACAGTACTTTCAGATGCCTTCATACTTCTGTCAAAGTTCACACTGGTGAAGAGACAAATGATTTTTTAAAAAATCATTCAATTTAAAAATTGTTGCTAGAGACCCTAATGCATTTATGTCTGCTATATGGTTTCAGGGAGCAGGTTCTAAAGTGATGGTATACGTGAAACATCAGTGCAAATTAGCTTTCCCTTTGAGCTCTGTAACAGAAAATGTAAACTATGTTTTCTAGTGGAACCATATTGCTGAAATAGTAGCAGTAAAAATATCTTATTCATACTGGCACAAAGCCAGTGTTTACTGGATCTCTGAGGTCCAGATGTGTTTGGGAATGAGATATATGATCAGCAATACTTCTGCTGGGGTTTGAGTGTGGAAGTATATGTTTACAAAATACATGCCTTACTAATGCACTTGTTTGATTCTTGTAATGTGAAGCTGGAAGATAGTTCTTGTTTGTAGAAAACCACATTTTCTTCTGGTACAAAAATTAGAAGAAAAACTTGGGTGATTTCCAGCTGTAACTTTATGTGAATTCTTGTTTGCTTTTGACTGATGTTCCTGTCTGGGCTATGCATTGTGAGCTATGGATTTTCAAATACAAAAGATCCACTTAATGCCTTTTAATTGAGAAGGCTTGATACAGTCATTCAACTGCTTCAGATGGGCCACACCAGCTCTAAGATTCTGTGTCAGGAATTCAGTCTGCCTGGTGTTAGGCATAGCTGGGAAACAAGCAACATAGCCTTTGAGGGGACAAAAAGTGTTACAGAATCGAAGTTTGCAATTAGTCATTGGCTGATGCATTTTTAATGGAAAACATCATTTAGCATTTTTTTTTTTAAATCAGGTGCTCTGTGGATATGTATAGTCTTAAATCCCCACTGCAAGTTGGAACAGAAGGCCAGTTGGCTAAAACAGCTGAAGAAATGGAACAGTGTGGATGTTTGTCCTTGGGAAGATGGAAACCATGGAAATGAGCTGCCCAATTTAAACAATGCTTTACCTCAGGGTGCAAATACTAACCAAGGTGAGCCTAAATATATGCACTGATTGCAACATATAATATAACCTCTATCTTATATACTCTAGCCTTGCAGAATTCAGCAGTCTTTCCTGAGACGATAACTTTCTTATTGAGGATTGACCAGCCAAATTTATTTTCACTAATACTATCTTTGCAGAAAGGATAAATAGGAGGGGGGTTTGTGCTGGGACTACAATATTTTCAAAGCAAGTGTTTGTGTTTAGTTAGGTCTTCTAACTTTTAACTTGGTCCTTCTAAATACTTGTTGCATGAAAATTGGATGTCCCTGAAATATATCACATAAAAGCTTGTTGTTTGTTTGCTTGACTATAATGCTATATCTGGTGTTGGGTTTGGTTTTTTTGGTGGTTTTTTTGTGTGTGTGTTTTGGGGTTTTTTTGGCTTACGTTTACAAAGCCTTTGATACTTAAAGGGAGAAATCTGTTGTAACTGCATTAAACTTAGTGTGTGAGAAACTAAAGCAGCTATCTCTCATGTGTGATGTGCTCTGTGTTGTGCAGTCTGCAGGGGAGGAGGGGGGAAGGTGGAGGTGGTGCAGAGGCAACACTGCCTTCTTGGAGGAGGTGTCTTCTGACTCAATATGATGCTTTCTAATCTAAAATGTGATTATCGAATCTGACAGAAGCCTTCTGTCATCTTCAAGCAAAGATTGCTACTTTGCTAATAACTGAAGATGATGCAAGATATTTACCTTGGGAAAAAACCCTCATAATCCTCAAAACTCTTAGTATTTTGACACATATTTCATATAATCATGGTAAAGTTAAATTTAAATTCTTGTGGGAGGTGTCAAATTTTGACTTAAATGGAGTTTTCCTTTGTTTCTTTTTCTTGGAAAATTACCTCTGAAGTAAATAGATTTGGTTTATTTTTAACTCTTGCAGCTAGTTGGAGACAGAAGTTCATTCAACATAGCTTCCTACAGAGCTATTTTGCTTTCTGGACCTTGTGTTTTTCAACTGAACTTGGGCAGGCTAGTGGCAACTCTGACACAGCATTTCAACATTCATAGACACAGTGCCATGTCAACAGAGCACTTTTGCCATTGGAAGGTGTCCAGTAAGGATTATGTCAGTTCCATAGCCTCTGTACCTTGCTTTATTTGCAGTATTTGTATATGTTTATGACAAAAAAATATACAAGTGTTCAAAGTTAATGTCACTTCTCAAAGAGAAAAACAAAATCTTTTGTGTAATGTTTATCTGTCCCTCATCCTGGTAGCTCTGGGTCTGAGAAGGAGAGAAGCTGGGTATACTTGAGTAGCTGTGTGCCATATACTTTCTAATCTGTCTTTAGGGGAGTGCTGTACATGCTGTTTCATGTTCTTCATCTCTAGCTGTTCCCTTTGCAAAGTCCTATTTAGCATTAACTGTACTAGTTTGTAGACCTCTTTCTCTGACTGCAAAGTGAATGGCACACACTTCAAATGACCTGTTAGGTAACAGGATATGAAATGTCATCTGCCTGCTGCTCCTTGCAGCAAGGCAGACTGCTGTCAGTTGGGGGTTGATGAATAGTCGACAGACAAGAATACTGTGAATTACTGATTAATACATGAATGAGTAAAAGCTGACGCAGTTTTCTGAACTTGTGAAAATGACAGATTCATCAAACAGACCACATCGGACAGTGTTCACTCGAGCCATAGAGGCATGTGATCTGCACTGGCAGGACAGGCACTTACAGCACATTATCAGCAGTGACCTATACACCAACTATTGTTACCATGACGACACTGAAAATTCACTCTTTAACTCTCAGGGGTGGCCCCTCTGGCATGGTAAGTGGCTAAACTGGAAAGACGTTTCCATGATTACTACTTCGTTCCATTTTTATGGCATTATTTTGGGGGGATAGTAGGGAGATGAATGAAAAGCCTGATAAAAAGAGCTAGAGGGTCCCTTGAAATGCTGGCTCAGAAGTATTCCTTTAAGTCTCTCTTGTATAATTTTAAAAACAAAAACAAACAAAACAAACAAAAAATCCCTTCTGAGTAACCTAGCAAAACAGACCATTGCAAACATGGAAGCATTGCTATTCCTCAGTTATTTTCTCTGTTTCAGAACACGTTCCTACAGCCTGTGCAAGGGTGGATGCATTACGATCTCATGGATACCCACGAGAAGCTCTGAGACTAGCAATAGCTATTGTTAATACACTAAGAAGGCAGCAACAGAAACAGCTGGAAATGTTCCGGGCTCAGAAGAAAGGTAAATGTAGGGAAGAGAGGGGCAAAGGACATGACCAGATGACAATAACACTGGAATGGAACTTTGCATGAGAACTGCTTTTGAAGCTGGAGTGAAAGAGGTGACTGACTCTTCAGTCCTGATTATCATAGTGGTAATGTAACATTCACATTGGAGGTTTTTTTTTTAAGCTGGATTGTGAACTCTGCAGGCCAAGGGCTGTGTTCTGCCTTCTGCAATACATTTGACATGATGGGTCCTTTATCCCAATCAGGGCTTTTGGTTACACAGTGTAAATATTCATCCTGTGTAATTTATAGACTTTTAAACAGAGCTTTGCACTTGGCACATCAGGTATTTAAAATATTTTTTTCCTCCGACATATTATTTAGCAGGGATATATATTTCTGTGGTGGAAGCCTAAAGTTGGCAACAAGACAAAGTCGGTTCTACAGAAATTCATCAAATTTAGCAGTTTGTTCCGGAAGTGTCTTATGATGCTTAAAACTTTAATGGATTCACATCACCTATTTTTTTGAAGAGACATTCTACCCAAAATAATCTTACACTGAACTTTGTCATAAGTTTGAAGAGGTAGTAGAAGAAGAAAGGGGTGGTTTTGAGGTTAAAGAATGCATGTTGAAAAACTGGAATTATGTTCTCAGCTACTACAAGAACACCTTCCTTTTGTTCAAATTTTATTTTAGATCTTTATTGCTACTTTTAACTATGTGCATCCTCATGCATTGTAGACAAAAGTACCAGAGTAAAGTCACGCATGTAAATTTTTCAAGTGTATGTGCAGGTGTTTTCCCAGAAATGATCATTTAGAAATTGAAGTGAAGACAAGGTAGGCACCTGACTGAAAAAAGAATTAGCTAACAGTTCCTATGTGCCTCTATTTCCATTTCATGTTACACAAGGAAGAAGTTTTAAGCACTTTTGTGGATCGTAGATTCGACCAAAAGTTAAAAGCGCTTTTTATTATTACTTAAGAGTCCTTTTCTGAGTCTTTATTGTGTAATATCTTTCTTTAGCATGTGTTCCCTTAAAAGCTTTGCATGTTGTCCAGCTTCTCAGATGGGGAGGCAAGAAGAAAGGGGTTATGTCTGTGTATGTGTGTACAGGTGTGAAGGGTCTGCTGCAAGTGTGCTGGTCATAGTACTACTCCTTTACATTCCCAGTTGCTAATGCAGTATCTAGACATTCAACACTTCTGTTAAGTTCTTTTCCCTGTGTGCAGTTTCTATATCCGTCAACTAATATTATGCTATTATTAAAAAAGGAGTGTATGAAATTCATCTTACCCCAAAACAAAGTAGTTTGTAATTTCTATGTTGTTCACTGCTTTTTGTTTTTTTTCCTCTTATGTGTGGAATTCTAAAAATATTCTTTAATATTGCAAAATATACTGGTCGTCTCTATAAGCAGATTAATTCTGCAGCTACAGCCCAGCTTTAGGTTTCAGCTCAGCAGCCAGCACGTGCTTCTACTTAGCTTTAATTCATGTGACTGATCTAACATCCATGGAATCACTTGTGTGATTTAAGTTAAATGTCTGTATGGAGGACTGAAGCCTTTGTTTAGCATGATACGAGCAAAGCTCATAAGTAGAGACAATAGATGAAATGGAATATAACTGAGTCAGTAAAATCACTGATATTAATCCTTTTTGGTAATATTATATGCTTCTTCCTGTTGCCTTTAACACATATTATTTGTTAGTAAGACAATTAATTGTTTGGTTTTCATATTACAAAACAGTTGATTCTTCAAAAAAACCCCAAAACTACCCTCCTGAACACTCAGTTCAACAGCATGACTGTTTCACTTTGTAGCCCCACACATTTAAATAGGCAAGAAGCAAGTTTTTTAAGCTTTGTGATAATGCATATGCTTACTCAGAAAGATAGCACTTTGTGAATGAGAGAGAGCATAGGCAGGTACAACTTAGTGTGTAACAGACAGAGCATCCATAATGGTTTGTATACAAATTTTAAATGGTCACCTGCAATGCATGTGTATGTTTCTAGGAGAAAAAAGTTGGGAACTGGAATCAAATGGGAGCTACTGCCATATGACTGTTAGTACAAAAAAAAAAAAAAGCCACACTTCCTTCAATTCATTGTGCTGAACAATTTTTTTCACATTGTAGCAACTGAGTGATGGATGAGGGCTACAAAACAAAAAGTACGTGGAGGTGTTTGTTGACTGAAACTTTAGAATGACAGAAAACTACAAAGGACAACTTTTTCTTGTATACCTCATTTAAACGCTTTATTTTTTTTCCTTTTTTTGAGGAACTGTTGTGAGTGTATTACTTCAGTAATTATTTCTATGCAAGATAAGCTCATATTTATTAAAATGGGCCATTTTAGAATATTTTAATTTATTTCAATGCCATCAAATTCACTTAAGATGTAAAAATGGTACTGCATCTTTTGAGTGAGGAAATGATTGTGAATATTTTACCAAAAAAAGTATTTGTTATTATTTTTAGCATATGTTTTCAGAATAGTTACTGCTATCAAGTAAGAATTTTCAAAAGATACTGCAGTTGAAATTTTTGACCCATAATGCACTCTGCTAGTACTCAAAATATTTGACCTTTGTCCATTTTTTATTTTTCCCCTTTTAACATATTCACAAAGGGCAATTCATTCACTCTGAAATATACTATTTTCTCCTCCTAAGAAGCAGCTACTGGAAATACTTTGAATTCTGTACTAAGAGCATTTTAATCAGTTTTACTCCTGTAATTGTTTTGAGGGGCAGAATTAGTCTCTGACACTTACCCTCCCTCCAACTTTTCTGTCATAGAACTTCTCCACAAAGGAGTAACCTCAGTAACAAATCTTGAAGGTTGGGTGGGACACCCTTTGGATCCCATTGGCACCCTCTTCAGTAGCTTGATGGAAGCCTGCAGGGTGGATGATGAGAGCTTCCATGGATTCTCAGACTTCATGGGTAAGGCTATGCAAAGGAAGCAATCCTCTCTCAGTCTTCAGTAACTGGAGGCATTTTTCTATCCTGCCTTTCTGAATTAACTTTGAAACCAGTGTCTTTGTAGTATAAGAACTCACATTTGCATTCCCTAAGAAAACACAAGGGAGAGAAAATGTTTAAAATACAATTTTGTTATGAGTTATATGAAAGCATTTAAAAAATTACCAGTTACTCATTCTTGAAGAAAATTCCATATTTCATGCTTGAAATAAAACCAAATAAGACTTTATAACAGCAACCCTCTCCACATACGTTGCTCTGTCCTCTTTTTGAGAAATTACAGGAAATAACAGAATTGTTGAGACTCCTCTGGAAGTCACCTAGAGCAGATTGCCCAGGACTGTGTCCAGTTGAGTTTTGAATAACTCCAAGAACACTGTACAACCTTTCTGGGTGACCTCTTGCAGTGTTCGACCATCCTCACAGTAAAAAGAAAAAGTGTCATCTTATGCTCAGATGGAATTTCATGTATTTCAGTTTGTGCCCATTGCCTCTTGTCCTGTCATAGGATACCATTGAGAAGAGTCTGGCTCTGTCTTCTTTACATTCTCCCATCAGATATTTATACAATTTGGTAAGATACTCTTGAGCCTTTTCTTTTCCAGGCTAAACAATCTCAGTTGTCCCAGTCTCTTATATGGGAGATGCTCCAGTCTTTTAATCATCTTTGTTGCACCTCACTGGATCCACTCCACTATGTCCATGGAGAGCTCAGTACTGGACATGGCACTCCAGATGTGGGCTCACCAGTGCTGAGTAGAGGGGAAGGATCACCTTCCTTGATCTGCTGGTGATGCTCCTCCTGTGCAGTCCAGGATGTTATTTGATTTCTTAGCTACAGGTGTATATAATACTTCAAATTGATGACGGAACACTTAAATTTTATGTCATACATGGTCTATAGAGGTTATGAATTAGAAAGTAGAGTTGCAGAATTGATACATGATTTAGGACAGGATGTGTATGTCTGTTTTAACTTCAGTATTTGCTTCTCAGGAGATTAACTGATTTATTCCTTATTCTCAGTCTCTTTCCACTGCTGCGGTAGTTTCTTATCAACTTCTGCATGGTCAGAAACTTGATTCATACCTCTATCTACAGTTCTTTCATATGTACATCCCCAATCTTTTGGGGGCTTTGCCTCAAAACTCATTCAATTAGATTTTCTTCAATAAAGTTCTAATCAGATATCCACCAATTCTGGAAGACCTTATTGGCAATTGGAGGGGGAAAAAAAAAAACCAAAACACCACCATGAAATAGTAGTAGTGTGTTGAAAAGTAAGTTTTCCCTACACATGTATATGCAGTCAACCAAATGCATTCTGCCTTCTCATTTGCTGCAACTGTCCATCTCCTTACATCTGTACATTACAATTTTTTGTTCCCAAACTAGATTGTAAACTGCTAAATTGTTGGAATAGCATTTTGTCATATTGTGTATCTGTGAAGTACCAAATGAATCAGTAGTATTCTTTAAAGCAATTTATTGCTTGGTCTGTGTGGAATTTACAAGTAATCTTTACTAAAATTAGCATTTCTAGTGCTAATAAAAGTTAGAAACATTATACATGTTTATCATAAATACAACTGTAACAATAAAAATGTATGAAAAGAGCTCTATCAAACAGGATGCTTTAAAGTTGTGGAGTTCCCAGACCTACTATATTTGCATGATCCTAATAGCTTCAAGTGAAATCTATGCAGGTGTACAAGCACCTTATACAACATCAAAGCTTTAAGGAGATAGGGAAATGAGTGGGAAAATAAAATTGAAATAGATCTTCCAATTTTGGCCTTATTAACACAAAGCTGGAGGAACTACCTTTCTCCAAATCATGCAGTTTAAAATGAAAACTTTTATTTTTACTTGTGTGTTTTTTTTAAAACCTAATTATTTTGTGTATTTCTGCCATACGGAATTGGATCCGGTAGTTTAATTTGGATCGTTGGATCTTGAGATTGCGTTAGTAATTTAAATAATTTTAAAAAATACTGTCAGTGTAAGCATTTGTAAATGTGGTGTTACAGGCAGATTATGGATTAGAATAATTTCCTGATGTGTTGTTCTTTGTGTCGCCCTTTACAGAGAACATGGGGCAATGCAAATCCCTGGAGTACCAGCACCTGCCTGCACACAAGTTCTTAGAAGAAGGGGAATCTTATTTAATGCTAGCTATGGAAGTAGCATTGATAGGGCTGGGACAGCAACGAATAATGCCAGATGGCTTGTATGCACAAGAAAAGGTTTGTCGGAATGAGGAGCAGCTCATTTCTAAGCTACAGGAAATTGAATTGGATGATACTCTGGTGAAGATTTTTCGAAAACAAGCAGTCTTCCTATTAGAAGGTAGCTCAATGTAGATGCTAACAGCTTCTTTAAACTGTCTTCACTTACACAAGCCCACTGAATTAGTATACCAGTAGAAACTGCCTTACATACTTAAGATGTTTTTTGACATAGAGCTATAACCACCATAGAGGGATCCTATGGATTGTAAAATCAATTATCTGTTTACTAGTAAGAATGCCTTATGAGGAAAAGGCAGGATTTTTCTCAAGTATTCTCTGATACTTCTAGTTTACTACTGTGACTGCTGATATTCTTTTTGTTTTCTTAGAGTAGGAAGCAATTGATCATAGCAGGAAATCTGCTAAAACAACTACAAAATTGCTGTGCTGAGCAGTGTGCAATGATGGTCTCGCATTACTGTGTGCTGAGAAATCGGGTTTTTCTGCAATAGTTTCAGTTTGCTCCAAGTTAGGCAGAAACTGCCAGCTCACATGGAAGAAAAACTGTGCAATGATTTAAGATCTTAACCCTGTCAATTGTGGTTTTATAATTAGTCCTGTAGATATAATAAAGAAAGTTTAATCTACTATTAAGCTGATTTCTATGTTGTTAATGCAGATTAATGCATGCTGTATGTAGTTACCATTTGAATGCGTGGGAAAGCAGAACATAGGACTGTGTTGAAAGAATTTTTTGCTTGACTGCTAAGTTAATGGCAGAATATATTTTCATATAAATGCTTTGTCATGTATTCTTTGCGTCCTGAGTTTCTGACTGGACCACCAACTGGTAAACATACATGAAATAGCTTCTTTCATTGAAGCAAAGCCAGCTAGTTTTGAATGGCGTTCAACTTAATTTTAAATGAATGAGACACTTTCACCTACTTGATCTTCATTGATGTTTCCTTTGTGATCAGCCCTAGGCTTCAAAAATGCTCACCTATGGAGCTCGAATATTTTTCATGCCTAGTTCTTTTTAAGACACCAGTCAGAAAAACATTGCTGAAACAGCTATACTGGTCCAAGTTGTTACTATCTCTCTCTCATAGAGTTCATCATCCTCTGCAGCAGAAGTGGTTGAATAAATTTTGAGTACTCCTCATCTGCTTCAGTGTAGGGTCAGCGATGTTATCATTTGAACCACTGCTGGAAGCTATGACACGTGACTGCAGTGTAGAAGTGTGCCCACACAGTTATTCATCTATGCAAGTGTGGTGGGTTGGAAAATCTAGTAGAAGAGGAAGTAGTCACTTCTTGGACTGCTGGCTGCTATTTGTGCAATAATTGTCCAATAATACTTTAATGTAAGATTCTTACTCTGTATCTTGCAACATTTAATGCCTGACTCCTCTAGCCACTGAAGTAAAAAATCTACTTGATAAAGTTTTCCTATTAATAGGAATAACAGTCTTAAGGTTGCAAGAGAAATGTAAAACTGGGATTCGTGTGCACTATGAGCATTCATAACTTGGCAAGCAAATAGTTACATTTAATTTTTTTAAATCATCATTTCTGTTGTAAATCTTGACACTGCTGTTATGAAGTACTACACTGACTGCACTGAGTGTGAGCAAAATCCATTGCCCCAACAATGGGAATAGTTTCTCCACAAGAAATATGATTTTTGAGGTCCTGTCACTATAATGGACTAACAAAAGCAGCTTTGGTGCAAGATATGACCTAGTCTTCTCCGGAGAACAAGTCCAGACCAAAGGATTATTTAAATGCCTAATGTCAGGTGAGACATTAATATGGATCAGATGCTGCTGTAGCGATTGGTCATGTAGCTTCAATTGAATATACATGTTTTCCCACAACTAACACTTTTTTTTTAATGATGGATTTGTGATAAAGTAATTATGCACCAACAGAAGGTGCTTAGGGATTCATGTGCACAATATAACCACACAGAGGAAAAGCTAAGATTATCACCTACTTTTGCATACCATAGACTTGCTGAATGAGCTCCGTGACCTTTCTGTCATTTGTACATGCACTGGTAATGTGCTTAGTACTATACAATTTTCAGTCTGTCTTGTTGTCTCAAAGAATATATGGTACTTAATATATTTGTAATATATTTCACAAAAATATCAATGTAACTTTACCTTTTGTACAGCAAACTGTCTCTAAATACCAATTCTAACTCAAGGTATAGTGAATGTTTTTAAAGGTACAGAAGTTGGGTTTTAACAGTCTGTAAAGACTGACATTCTCTTTCTCTTTCCCGCAGCTGGACCATATAGTGGTTTAGGTGAAGTCATCCATCGAGAGAGTGTTCCAATGCACACATTTGCCAAGTATCTTTTTGCCTCTCTCCTACCTCATGATGCTGAATTGGCATACAAAACTGCACTGAGAGCCATGCGGTATGTATTCATAAGTCATCTAGAAGAGCACAAGTAGCAGTTTGGAAAAGAGGAAAAAGCTGGGTAATCAAGACCTAGGGTTTTTTTCTAAAAGCAGCATTGTTCCCTTTAAGGAGAAATTACTTTGGTTCTGTCATCTGTAAAAGCAATTGATGTCTGTAGTACCTACAGTATAATAATAATTTCTAAACGTACAATTAAGTGTTTCTACAACTGTAAAACAGCATTCTATACTACAAATCCTTTTAGAATTCCACTCTTGGGGCATGTGTGCTTGTCTTAAACAGCAGCTTTAGTGCATGTGTTCTCTTACTGATGTGGTGGGGTGGGTGGATGAGATGGTAGTGGCAAGGAAATGAGGAAAGAGGCAGCAGTCTCAGGATCATCTGCTGCTTAGGACTACTTGCTTTGCCAGCCTTCTTTATAACTTAACTCTCAATGATAGATTTGAAATTATATGGTGTGGTCCGAGCCAGTATTTTTTTCTTGTGCTTCATAAGTGTGCAGTCTTGCACACTTCTAGGGGAATGATGGGATTGTCATATGACAAGAAAATCTCTGACTTGCATCCCATTTGTCTTCAGTAATCAGGGAAAAATGTTTCTCAGGGTTTGCTCAGTGTGTGCTGACTTTATCTCAGGGCAGACCAGATTGTTAATGGTGGCTAAGAAGGGTCTTCTGATGGAAGTTCCAAGGACCTTAATGATCAGCCATAAATTTATGTTGTCTACATACAGTGTAGGGCAGAAACCGGTCCCATCTGGATTGTCCATTCACTGTCAAGAACTTGTAGTAAATGATCATTGACAAAGAATAGCCACAACTGAATACTAAGAGCAGTCACGTCCCAGATTTGAAACAAAACAAAACAACAGTGTTGGGTTTTCCTAGTCGTTATTATCAAGAATGGTTGCATGGTAACTGAAGGACACGCACTATCCACATAAGCAGCATTTAGCTTCATCAGACAGACTGTGTCTTAGTGGTTTGGAGGTGTGTATTCTTGAGCTAGTTTCTCCAGAAAGCTAAATGAGGAACAAATAATCCTGTGTTCAAAGGAATAAATGGGAGGGTGTGCATATGAAGACTGACCTTGCATACTTGCTGCTTATGATTAGAATTTTAGGAAATAGTTTGAGAAGACAAAAATATGTTACTGATAAACTGTTGAGAACATTCAAAAGTATGATCAGAAAGCTGTCAGGGCCATCTAGATACACTCCTTTTTTTTATTGCAAGTTCAGTGCATCAATAACCTTGGTCATACCAGATCAGCAAGGTAGTACAAATTATGTGGTATGTGGTTGTATGTGGTGGGGTTTTTGATTTTGGGGGTTTTGGTGGGGGGTTTTAAGGAAAAAAAAAAGATCAATTTTATAAAGTAGACTTGCATTCTTATATTTAATTCCAGTCACTACTTTAAAGTGTCTCTTGGAGATTGTGTGGAGTTTTCCTCCTTAAACTAAACTACTGAAGCCACGTTGATAGGGTGGAATAGACATCTATCAGCAACTTTGCACAGTGCACTAAATGCTTAAGCAAATGTGATGGCAGCATGCCAGTCCTCTTGAAGAAGGATTTGGGGTTTCCCCAGAAACAAATCATAACTGACAACTCCTTTTCTGGAAGTTTCCTTTCTCAACTGGAAAAACAAGCAAGACACTGAAAGATTCAATTGACGAAATCTCTAGTTAATCATGGGGAGCTCTAGCCATCTTTTGGCATGAAGTTGCCATCTCAGCCCAAGTAGTTACTTCTCAAACAGACCAGTATAAGAAAGAGTTGTCCATTTGTTTCCATCTGGTAAAATCACAGGAGATATCAGCATAATCAGGGCTGTTCTCCATAGCTCTCTTGACATCACTTTATAATGCAGATGAGGTTTTTTTTAAATTTATTTATATCTATNCAGTGCCCCTTCAACAGAAGCCATTCCTGAATAAGGCCTAAGCTCCCAACATATAGATATATTTATTTGGGGTTTTTTAATATATATATATTTGACACATAAGAAATGCAGGCTGCTATCTTGAATTGTGGTGATGGCAGGTACAGACGCTTTCTATTCTATGTCTGTCTACATTCCTCGGCACTTCTCAAAAATTCTTATGTAGAAGGTTGATTACTCTTTCCATTCACACAGAAGTGATAGTTCAGTGTACAAAGCACTCCTGATAGAAACCAAATGAAAAACTAAAACTAAACATTGCTTGGAGAGGGAAAAGAAGAAAGAAAACATGAAGATTGAATGTCTGTCTTCTGTTTGAGGTGGAATGGATCACAAGACGGGAAATGTGAGCGTCCCTTCCTCCATGGCATACATGAAGTATTTCTGCATAGAAATCTGCAGTCACTCATGCTTTTAGAAGTGAAGCATTTTTATTTCTTCACTTGAACGTTCATCAAAGTTAACTTCCCAAAACCCACAGCTAGTTGCTCTCCAGACATAAGTGTTTAGTGTCAGTCTCTGCAGAACATTGACCCATGATAGCAACTCTGCCACTCTGTATTCAACATCATCTGTAGCTGTTATATATTTTTAATCTTCTTTTTGAGTGTGTAACATTCAGTGTGAAATCAATGGAAGCTGAGACCATAAGGCCTTTCATGTGCGCACCTTAGGCCTGCAAGGACAGAGTGTGCTATCCTTGACAGTCGCTTCTGTCTACAGTTCTGTTCTTGCACCACTGAAACATATGGAGTAGAGCCTTGGAGAATGTGAATCTGCGGTGACCTAGTTGACTGCTCACATGGAATCTGAACTTGAAGGTTTGGCTTAGTTTGGCCCTATTAAGCCTGAATTTCAACCCAGGCTTTGGGAGTCAGATTTTAATGGTGATGTTTAATCATAAAGTAGCTTTGCTAAAAACTAGCTAAATAATTGATGTTTGAAAGGGGGGAAAAAAGTGAAGAATGCTAAATCTGCTTGTGTTTGTTATGAAGTTCCATAATCTTCCCAAAATTGTATGAAAGTGACCAATTCAAAACAGCATTTCTTTTCACAGCAATGGAACATAGAAGCTTGGCAATGAAATTCAAAATGACAAAAGATTTCCCGAAAACAGCCTCCTCCTTTCATGCTGTTTGTCTATTTACTGTTACTCATAACATAATAATCCTTTTTGCATTATGTAGTTGGGATTTTTCCTGTTTGTTGAAACCATTTAATAATGCATCTTTTTTTCTCCCTCCTCTCTCTGTGCTTGGAAAAAAAAAAAAATCAACTGAAGAATTTATATATCTTATTTTTACGTATATAAAGCCATATAAAGGTATCTCAGTGGTCTTAGGAAAGAGATTTGACTCAATACAAATCAAAGGGGGGAAGTCTTTTTCTTAATTATTAGTGTGCACATTATCAAATGTTGAGAGGCTAGAGTTTAAGGATTTTTGAAAAGCAGTTGATATTTAAACAGTAAAATGTCCTTTTTGGTATGTCTGAATTTATTGCAAGGTCAAAATCCGAATGACTTGTTGAATAGCTCTCTCACTTACTTTGAGCATTTGCAAGTAAAGAAAGTATATTCCAAATATTGGAAAATATTTACATGTTCTCAGTATGATGGAGAACTACTCTACTTTCCTTCCTAAGGGCTGTCGTTCAAAGACTGAAACAAGGCAAGGGGAAAAAAGCTTCAACTCTATGGATGATGCAGTAAGTCTTTGCTGCCTTGACTAACGAATGGCTTAATTGTCCTGTGAATTCCTGCAGATGCCCACTGAGTTTCGCAAATGGACTTTTAAGATTCCCCAAGAAGAGAAGTGGTTTTCCGATATCTTTATACTCAAAACCGCACATTTCATAAACAAGGTCAAGTGTTCTTGCAGCTTTAGTTTTGCTTATGAGTAACCTAATATAATAATGATTTAATGAATGAGGATTTCTTCCTTCTTTCAGATTGCTAGTATTGGAATCTACAGCAACTTCAGGAGATGTGTCTCGCCCACACCACGTTTCATCAGTTGTTCCAAACCGGTATCCCCGATGGTTCACCCTAAGTCACATTGAATCTCAGCAATGTGAGCTGGCATCAACCATGCTAACAGCGGCCAAAGGTACATCAGTTACGTACTCAACTAAATGTATGCTTTTAATATTACATGGAATAAACAGTTTATAAAACTTGTGTTTAGGAATCTGAATTGCAGTCTGATAGGAGCTTGAAATGGGAACAGCAAACTGAACTGACTTAAACCTGTCATTTCATTTTCTAGCAAAGTGGTTAAACTAGCTAGATGGTAGCCGGATGGGCTTGATTTGAGGCTGATGAGAAAGCTTTTTGTTCTTCTGACACATGATATAGACTATGAAACCCAGGAGTGGACAAATCACTTCTGAAATTCACAAATCGGGACTTTTGGCCATGTACTACACTAACACCATCAGACACTAGAGGGATTAGTGCTGTCTTGTATCTTTCATTCATGTGATTTAATTATGGATGGTTTATAGAAAACAAAATGTGTATAACTGAAACATCGTACTATTAATTTGCAATAGCAGACCCAATTATAATGCATCTCTGGATGTTTTGGGAGCTTGTTCTGTTTTGGTGATTCTGTTTACACCTTGCAGGTGATGTTCACAGGCTGGAAACAGTGTTAGAATCCATCCAGAAAAATATCCACTCCTCATCACACATCTTCAAACTTGCCCAGGATGCATTTAAAATAGCTACACTCATGGACAACTTACCAGACATCACTCTTCTGAAAGTTTCTCTGGAGTTGGGCCTTCAGGTATTTTCCTTGTTCATTATTACTACAATAGAAGACAGGAATTTGACCCTGTATTGGTGGATACGGCTCTTTAAAGTCACTGAGGACCATACTCTTTGTCTGGAATTTTAGATTCTGTTTTCTGATGTAAAGTGCAGTTGATTGTTAAAGACAGAGCAAGGGTCTGTGCAGCTCCTTTTTGCCATTCAAATGGAAGAGAGAGCAGGGAGAAGCTGGCTGCAGGTTACTTCTCTGATCAGGGGTAAGAGAGGACTAATGCAATGGATTCAGGACTATATGTACAGATGGCTAAATTATTCTACTTGCCAGAAATGCACTTTTGCAGATCTTTTGTATGGGGGGATTTCTTATCATTCCTCCCATCCTTCCCTTCCTTTCCTTCAAATTAGATTTAGTAGGAGCTTGTAGAATTACTAGAGAAAACCAAGGTCAACCATAATGACGTGTTTCTAAGGCAGACTGCGCTAACAGCAGCCTTCTCCCTTCCTTCATCAAATCCTGTACTCCACAAGCTGTGGGATGGTCATCTGCATCAGACTCAGCTTCATGTGTACCCTCAGATCAGTTTTCAGGCTTTTAGGAGAGACTACAAGCTAAAAGGAGACAGCTAAGTTTGTAGGTATATGAAATAATGTTGCCTTACACTGATGTATCTTGGAGTTTACACTGTTCGTTTACACAAAAAAAAATTTCTTCATCCCTCTTCAGGGAGTTCTTTAAAACAACAGCAACAACAACAAAATTTGCAAAGATCAGAAAACCATTTATTGATTTGCTTCAGTAAACAAAGCTCAAAAAACTTCTGGGCAAAGGATATTATTCCAGTTTTTCTCATGCCAAAGAAAGGTACTATTTGCCTATTCTCAGCCTTTAGAAGCTAAAGTTTTTAATCAGAAAGATGAGATTTGTGTGCTTTGTTAGTCTTTCTTATTCCCAAGGTTGCTGTGGAAATCTGCTTCTTATTTTTCACATCTTGGTATGTTACTGCCTGTGGGATTCTGCCTTGTTTCATGTTTATTTACTTGAGAGACAAAGATCTTTATGATTGATTTGAATGGCATCTCAAGCATTCACCAAGTATCATTCAGTGATAGCAGCACATTTGGATATCACTGTGTTCATGGATACCCTTGTGTGGATGATGGTGTCATCAGAATGTCTTCAGTAAGAACTCAAACTCCCCAGAGGACTACAGGCACCGCTGAGACTGCAGAGGAGGTGCGGGGAAGGTCCCGGACTGGACTCAGCAGCAGACAGGAGCTGGACTCAGGAACTGGATCCAGAAGCTGGACTGAGGAACAACTTCTCTGGGCAACCTGTGCCAGTGCCTCATCACCCTCACAGCAAAAACCTTCTTCCTAATATCTATTCTAACTCTGCCCTCTTTCAGCTTAAAACCATTACCCCTCACCTGTCACTGCACTCCCTGATCAAGAGACACCCCCCCCCCCTCCCCCCAGCTTTCCTGTAGGCCCCATTTCAGTACTGGAAAGCTGCTATAAGGTCTCTTAGGTGCCTTCTCTTGTCTAAGCTAAACAAGCCCAACTATCTCAGCCTGTCCTTGTACAGGAGGTGCTCAAACCCTCTGATCATCTTCCTGGCCATATTATTCTAGATTTGGGAGTAATGTATGGACTTGCGAGTTCTTTCTCCCTATCTGCAATGGCAGTATATTTTATGACTCAGCAGAGAGAAGGCATTCAAACTTGTGGAAAGAGATCATCGGCATGGAGCATCTCAGAACCTTACTGTCACAGACACTGCAAGATCTGCAGGTACAGCAGGGGCTTCTATTCCTCCATTTGCCTGTTGTATGCTACATCAATGCAAGTAACTCTTACTGCACACATGCAGACGGATACTTCTGGCAGAACTGCTGAGCAAATTAGTGCAAGTGATCACTTGGTGCGTAACTGGCAAGTGGTATCCTTTCCCTGAAAGTCTGTAAATAAATAAACCTCCTTCCAATGTTGTTTGGGGCACAACAACCCTATGCAGAGCTACAGACTGGGAGAAGTCTGTCTAGAAAGCTGCCAGGAGGAGAGGGACCTGGGGGTGTTGGTCGACAGCCGACTGAACATGAGCCAACAATGTGCCCAGGTGGCCAAGAAGGCCAATGGCATCCTGGCTTGT
>WAAB01017310.1:53982-70754 GCA_013389865.1 Piaya cayana | reverse complement strand
TCTTAGTGGAGGATGTTGTAATTAAGAAGAATAAGTGAAGACTAGAATAAGGAAAGACATAGGATTTCACAGCTTGTCTGAAAAGAAATGGCCTTATGGGACCAGCTTTTATGATTCATGAGACTGTAAAAGCACTAAAATTAGCAGCTGCACCCAAGGGGAACAGATGACAACCTAAAGGGATAGCATGGTCTGACTGGCGTATACTGTTTATATTCTAGATTCTTTAATCCAGAAAGTAGAATGAGATCATAAAGGAAAAGAGGCAAATGATTTAGCACTGAGTTGATTTAGTATAGTGACATACATACCCTGCGTATTTTCTTCCAGATCCAAACTACCTCAAATATATGGCTGAAGTATCTTTCCTTCCAATATAGTTGATCTACAGCTTGGATACTCAGGGATAACTAAGATTTGATCAATTTTAATTTGGGGAAGCAGATACAGCTTTAAAAGCAAAAATGATCTCTTGAAGGTAGGTCTGACAAATTGTTTTAAAATAAAATAATTTTTAAAATATGATTTCCCATACCTTTACTCTTATTCCTCAGGACTGCTTTAAGCTGCAGAAAATAAAATGCAGTATAAAGAATTTTCTTATTATCTTTTACTACGAGGGCTGCATTATCTAGGATATTTCAGTCATGAAATTTTATCTGAATGGCAAAGAATGAAACATTCTTCTCAGAAAATCCCAAAATGAATTATTTTTAATTGCTTTTTTTAAAACTAGAAAACTTTTTACTCAGAGTTGACTTACATGAGAGAAGATGTCATTTCAGTCTATGGTGTGTCAAAATGTGGATGTTTAAGTCAGATGTGAAGTATAATTAAAACAGGATGTATTGTCTTGGAAGTCACATACCAAATTCTTTGTGGCAGTTCTGTGTAAGGATTTGCATATATCTACAAAAGCTCCATTGGGATAGTGTGTTTTCATGTAGTTTTGCCATGTTAAAGATTATTGGAAAGAATATAATTCTCATATACTATTATTAACCTT
The DNA here is from genome assembly GCA_013389865.1 of Piaya cayana. NCBI lineage: Eukaryota > Metazoa > Chordata > Aves > Cuculiformes > Coccyzidae > Piaya > Piaya cayana. The sequence continues at coordinate 69,748 of WAAB01017310.1, read as the reverse complement.
CTGCTAAGAAATTTGGATCTCAGTCAAGCATAAGAACAGACAGACCTGCAGTTTCTGTAGGAACAAACTTTGTGCTTCCTGTGTTAAATAGTGTCATCGCACATACTTGATTACAAATGTATATGAATAAGTATATTAATTATAAAACTGAGCCAGATATAAGTATTTTTTCATATTTCTGCTCTAAGATAACCAATGATTTATTGACTTTATATAAAAATAAGTTTACATTATTCACAGTGAAGATGTATAAAAAGTGTAACTTTCAACATTTTTCCTTACAAGGTATGCAGCCTAAAATATAAGAGGTTTTTACTTTATCTTTTAGAAACTAAGTACTACAGCTATTTGTGGGTTTTTTTGTGAAGCAGGAAAGAACCTTTTTTATCCAGTACTGTTCATAGGTAACTGCTAACTTACTGTTGTGGTGGTAATTTCTATGTTGTGATCCATCAATGTTGCCATGTTGCAGGTTTGAGCGATGATCACCTGCAAGGTTACTGTAGCAGTGGACAGTAACATGCCTTAAGTACAAATTGATGGAAGCATTTTTACATGAGGGAACATCTTTAGGAAATCTGCCTTCTCCACATGGTGTTAACCAACTTGGCCATTGCCATCCTCCTTAAACTTCACATACTTTTATAGGTTCCATATATGCACACAACAGCTGCCCCTGGTCTTCCCCATGCATGCTGCCAGCACGGCAGAGTGAAACACACTGCTAAGAGGGGTGATGCTCCAGAAAAAAGTTCAAAAATTTGTCTAGAGATCACAAATCTGGACGTGATTTATTATAGCACTGTTTCCAAGAGATAAAGAATACATCACTGTGTCTAATGCAGTCAGCTATATATTTGTTGTAACTAGTACAGTTGCCTGATTCCTGTGTGTATTTTTGACATGAAGTAGGAAGGCTACAGGTGGGTAGGAAAGTATGGTTAGTTCTTTGCTAAGATCAAACAACACTTGGAGGCTGAAGAAGGAAAAGGGAAAGTGGTCCTGAACAGCCTTCAAAAGTTTTCTTCTGACTTATTTCTTAGCATTTTCTACATAGTAATACAAATACTTATCAAATGTATAAGATACTGATATATCTAATGCCCTAACAGTAAGAAATCAAAGAAAAAACAGTCTTGCATTTTTTTCATTAGGTCACATAAGATACTGATACTGAAATACTAGAACATTTGTAATAGCACAATGTGTACATGCATGTGTATGCCCATACACATGAATACAGAGTGCCTTTCTGCTGTTTTTTGTTAGTTTTCAAGTTGCACTATTCACCATCACAACATGTATGTGAAACTAGTTCTTGTGAATGAGGTCTACTCCTCAGATGTAATCAAATAACCATCCTCTGTATTTTGGAATTGGATTTTTTTTCAGCATTCCTTTCTCGTCTAGTCAAGGGCCATGTGTTTTATGGAAATTCATGATCTGCTCATTATAATTTCAAACTTAGAATAGCAAATACCTTGCCTAGATAAGACATAGCGGGCAGTGCAGTGTTGATAATCTATAGGAAGCCGGAAAAATTTAAGAGTCATGTAAGGTATGTTTGCTTAATCATTTGAGGAAATTGCACTTCGTTCACTGAAGTTTGATGAGATAAAAAGAGTCTGACAGAAACCATGCACAGAGTGTGTGAAGCTCACTCTAATTTGATATCTGAAGGTTAGCGCATGTCCTTCATGGTTTTTTTTTCTGACCCTTTCTAATACTTTCCCAAAGAGGATAGTCAAACCTCTTCTGTAGGAGCCATATTACAGCTGTACAAACTTTCCCATTATTTTCCTTGGTGTTTCCATAGAGAAACCAGGACACACATAGTTGCCAGGACAGGTATATCAGAAAGGGTATGCAGTCTGCGGCAACACATCAACAGCTAAAGGTGGAGTGAGGACAGATACATGCTTAACAGCTAACCTATTTATATCACAGACTACAGCAGATTCTGACAAGGTGTTTCTTCCTGTGATACTTATATTAAAAAATGCCAGTCTGGTAAAAAAAACCCTCAAACCCTCCCTCCCCAAAAAACCCCAAACCAAAACCCAGAGCAATGAGAAAAGAGCCTGAACCAGACAAGTACTTCTCTGAAAGATTTCTTAATTCCATGCAAAATTACTGTTCAAATTTAGAAGGAAATAATGTCTAAATGTAAGGAAGCAAACACATACATCTACATATTCTTTGTCTCAGGCAATCTTTCATGCTTATCTACCTGTGTATAATAGGGAGCATGACATTTATGTATAAGAAAACTTTAAAAAATATTTTAGCTCTGTTGAGTAACTAACTATTTGCACATTGTCTATGAAAGGTGAGTACAGAAGGAGTATGCTCCTTTAGGGCACATACAAATCCTTTTATTCTCTTCTACATATTTAGGCCTATCTTTCTAAATATAAACTTAATTTATTGAAAGTAAAACTATGGGGATTCTGCATTTAATTATATTCACCAACTCTGAAGGGTCTCAGATCAGTATCAACCAATTGTTCTGAAGCCTCAGATGTGCAAGAAGACTAAGTTTGAATGCAGACATCCTCATTTTTCCTTGTTTGTTATCTTTGAATGACAATCACACTTAGGTTCTCATCTCCATCTTTCACAAGAAAGCCTGATAAGGTGCTTAAAAATTTCTTATTCAAATGGAAATTGTGATTACTGAAAAAAAATCAGCACTAAAACTTTGACCAAAAAAAACCCCATTTTCACAGTGTGATATGCTGTAAAATGGTCCTAAAGCAGCACCACCATTCACTGGAATTAATAAAAAGGAAAGGATTTTACCCTTCCTACTAGTAAAATCTGGTTGCATTTTATTCTTCTGTCATTCCTACAGTCAATCCTATAACTAACTAAAGGTCCCTCTCATAACTTGCAAATGAGAGTAAACAATCCCCAGTTCAGTGGAAGCATGCATAGTTAAAAAAAGGGTTTATAATTTTGGTCAGATCTCTATTATTACTCCAGAAACTCTACCTTAGTTCTGTCCGCTCACAGGAGAAGCCCAAATTACAAATCATATCCCTCCTTGAGCAATTTCAGACAAGAAGAATTCATTATGTATCCAATAATTGCTCAGTGCACAGGCAAATCAAAGATTTTACCATGCCCTAAAAAAATAGCAAATCTTTTACTACCCTGAAAGTTTTTGCAAATCTGTCCTTAGTTATGACAAAAAAGATATTGTAAGAAATTTCCTTAAAGAATGGTGTAATCTCAGGGCTCCAANTCTGTAGGAGCCATATTACAGCTGTACAAACTTTCCCATTATTTTCCTTGGTGTTTCCATAGAGAAACCAGGACACACATAGTTGCCAGGACAGGTATATCAGAAAGGGTATGCAGTCTGCGGCAACACATCAACAGCTAAAGGTGGAGTGAGGACAGATACATGCTTAACAGCTAACCTATTTATATCACAGACTACAGCAGATTCTGACAAGGTGTTTCTTCCTGTGATACTTATATTAAAAAATGCCAGTCTGGTAAAAAAAACCCTCAAACCCTCCCTCCCCAAAAAACCCCAAACCAAAACCCAGAGCAATGAGAAAAGAGCCTGAACCAGACAAGTACTTCTCTGAAAGATTTCTTAATTCCATGCAAAATTACTGTTCAAATTTAGAAGGAAATAATGTCTAAATGTAAGGAAGCAAACACATACATCTACATATTCTTTGTCTCAGGCAATCTTTCATGCTTATCTACCTGTGTATAATAGGGAGCATGACATTTATGTATAAGAAAACTTTAAAAAATATTTTAGCTCTGTTGAGTAACTAACTATTTGCACATTGTCTATGAAAGGTGAGTACAGAAGGAGTATGCTCCTTTAGGGCACATACAAATCCTTTTATTCTCTTCTACATATTTAGGCCTATCTTTCTAAATATAAACTTAATTTATTGAAAGTAAAACTATGGGGATTCTGCATTTAATTATATTCACCAACTCTGAAGGGTCTCAGATCAGTATCAACCAATTGTTCTGAAGCCTCAGATGTGCAAGAAGACTAAGTTTGAATGCAGACATCCTCATTTTTCCTTGTTTGTTATCTTTGAATGACAATCACACTTAGGTTCTCATCTCCATCTTTCACAAGAAAGCCTGATAAGGTGCTTAAAAATTTCTTATTCAAATGGAAATTGTGATTACTGAAAAAAAATCAGCACTAAAACTTTGACCAAAAAAAACCCCATTTTCACAGTGTGATATGCTGTAAAATGGTCCTAAAGCAGCACCACCATTCACTGGAATTAATAAAAAGGAAAGGATTTTACCCTTCCTACTAGTAAAATCTGGTTGCATTTTATTCTTCTGTCATTCCTACAGTCAATCCTATAACTAACTAAAGGTCCCTCTCATAACTTGCAAATGAGAGTAAACAATCCCCAGTTCAGTGGAAGCATGCATAGTTAAAAAAAGGGTTTATAATTTTGGTCAGATCTCTATTATTACTCCAGAAACTCTACCTTAGTTCTGTCCGCTCACAGGAGAAGCCCAAATTACAAATCATATCCCTCCTTGAGCAATTTCAGACAAGAAGAATTCATTATGTATCCAATAATTGCTCAGTGCACAGGCAAATCAAAGATTTTACCATGCCCTAAAAAAATAGCAAATCTTTTACTACCCTGAAAGTTTTTGCAAATCTGTCCTTAGTTATGACAAAAAAGATATTGTAAGAAATTTCCTTAAAGAATGGTGTAATCTCAGGGCTCCAAGGGTTAGCACGGCTTTCTCTAAGAATGCAATATAGAAGAGGTAGTCTTGGTCTGTAAAGAATGTTGGCGAATTCATTGTTATTAATCCATGATCAGTCACAAAGTCTTCTTCCGGCAAAGAGTTCATATCTAATATTGAGTATTCAAGAAAGGGTCACAAAAATAAAAATATCACTGTAAAACTGAGGAATACAGAAAATCCTTGACTTCAAGTGATGTTTCAATTGTAGTCATGGTGACGCATAAATTACTGAATTATGCCGTCTGCTTTATAGAATCTCTTCCTCTATTAATGTTCCCAGTTGATATAATTTAACTGCATTTTATAACTCTTCAGTAAATGCTTCTCCAGTAAAACTTATTACTCCTTAATTGCAGGAGAGCAATTATTCCCCTGGATTGACTTTCTTTTTACTTGGTTTTAGTAATCTTAATTAAGTAAGCAGTGATTTAGTCAAGTACTCTGTGCATCGCAAATCCTTTTAAAAACATGTTATACTTTTGGACATAAACAGCTAGATGACTGAATTTGTACTTCTGAGCACTTCCACAAAATGCTATGTGGGCTGATTTATCACTGAAATACTAATGTTTGAAGACAAATATTGGGCTTTTGGTGCCCAAGCAATTCTATGTCTCCCAGCAACTGAATGGCTTCAAAATATCATAGAACATATCTGTCACTGTTTAATATTGTTTCAAGCAATGCACCTTTAAGAGACTTCAGTGTAGGAAAAATGCACTAACAAGGAAACAATCAGAATCACAGAGAGAAACATGTAACAAGTACTCACTACAAAAGACTATGAAAGGAGGTGCTAGTATTTTATAACCTACGGACTTAGTGACAAAAGTTCACTGTATAACACCGAGTAAGGTTCTATTCTTGTGAGACCACTACCAACTTTTCTTAGTTATTCACTGCAACTGGTGATCCCTTAACCATTGTTAGATATTAGCCTAAACAAAGTAACAGTCCCAGGATTATTCTCTTTAATAAGATGGAAGAGTTAGTTTGTATAAAATTTGTATTCATACACTACTTAAAACCACACCAAAAGTAAATGAAATTAAAAACTGTTTTTCAGACATTGTGTCACTACCATGCAAAGGTAATATCAGAATGTTGATGCATCTTATGTGTCTATCACCTCCTTGCTTCCATCCTAAGAGATTGAGGTGAGCCCACATTTGATGAAAAGGAGATTTGTTGCTGCAAGTAAAGCACTGGACTGGAAGAGCTGTCTCTACCACAGCTTTAGTGTATAGCCTTAGGCAAGATTGTGCATTTCAATTTCACTTGTAATATTATGATAGCATTTATTTTCTCCAGGCTTTTTAACTAGCAACTGCTAAAGCATATTTGTTTGTGGCTTAATACATATAGAGTGCTTCTAAAGTGTCCTTACTCCACAAGTTCATGAAATGTAATGGTAGCTTCCCTGAAGGGCCCCAAGCTCTATTCTCACAACAAAGGCAAGGCAGCAGTTAATTTTCTCTACAGTTATCATGGTAAATTACAGTATGTACCTGCATTGCTATGGAACCGTTTACACTGAATAGCAATTCTACCATGCAAGAATACACATCTTGGTGCTGATGTTGTCATTTGTTTGTATATTAAACCGCAAGTGCCAATTTTAATCCCACAAGCATATAGGTGCACAGAGACCTGCCTCAGGAGCAAATCACCAGACTGTGGTTTGGCATACATTGAAGGGCAAACAGGACACGCCCAAACCATAAAACTTGTTTAAGTGCATTTCCATTTCAGTAACGGTACAGGTTGAAATGATCCAAATTGTTTCAACACTCTGGAATCTATTTCTCTGATGTCTACATTTCACAAAATAAAACATGTCAGGTTGTTGGTAAGTTCTGTCTGAAAAGGTCAGAATATTAAAGAGTTTAATGACCTGGAAATAACAGGTTTTGACACGTGCTGTACTAGACAAACCCTTGATTGTTTTCTTCCACAATGTTGCTTTTATTTCCATTCCATTTCCAAGAACCAGAGGTAAACAAAAACATGAAAAGATATCTTCTGTTTTATCACAAATCTGACTTCTACAGGGTCTGAGATTCTCAGTTTTCTAATTACAGGTGAACTGAATATCAGTCAGTGGCTTCAGATTTTTTAGCACTTCTGAATTTTTTTCATATTATTTAGCAATATGGACATCTATTTAAAAATAATAATAATAAAACACTTCATAGAATCATAGAATTGCCAGGTTGGAAGAGACCCACTGGATCATCAAGTCCAACCATTCCTACCAATTTCTAAACCATGACCCTCAGCACCTCATTCACCCATGCCTTTAACACCTCCAGGGAAGGCAAATCAACCACCTCCCTGGGCAGCCTGTTTCATTGCCTAATGACCCTTTCAGTTAAGAATTTTTTCCTTATGTTGAGCCTGAACCTCCCCTGGCAGAGCTTGAGGCCATCCATTCCCCCTCATCCTGTCCGCTGTCACTTAGGAGAAGAGGGCAGCACCCTCCTCTCCACAACCTCCTTTCAGGTAGTTGGGGAGAACAATAAGATCTCCCCTCAGCCTCCTCTTCTCCAGGCTCTCTCAGTCACTCCTCATAAGATGTGTTCTCCAGCCCCTTCACCATCTTCGCTGCTCTTCTCTGGACTCACTCCAGAGCCTCGACGTCCTTCTTGTGGTGATGGGCCCAGAACTGAACACAGGATTCAAGGAGAGGTCTCACCAGTGCTGAGTACAGAGAGAGAATAACCTCCCTGGACCTACTGGTCACACCATTTCTTATACAGGTCAGGATGCCATTGGCCTTCTTGGCCACCTGGGCACACTGCTGGCTCATGTTCAGTCAGCTGTCAAGGTGAGTTCCTTCTCCTCCAGGCAGCTTTCCAGCCAGGCTTCTCCTAGTCTGTAGCACTGCATAAGGTTGTTATGCCCCAAATGCAGGACCTGACATTTGGCTGTGTTAAACCTCATGCCCATTGGACTCTGCCCAGTGGTCCAGCCTTTTTAGATCTCTTTGTAGAGCCTCCTTACCCTCCATCAGATCAACACTTCCACCCAGATTAGTGTCATCTGCAAACTTGCTAAGGGTACACTCAATGCCTTCATCCAGGTTATTGATGAAGACATTGAACAGGACTGGACCCAGCACAGAGCCCCGGGGAACCCCACTGGTGACTGGCCTCCAACTGGAGTAAACTCCATTTACCACTTACTTAAATTTTAGGAAGATGCAATTCAACTGACATATAGTAGAACTTTTAAAAGCATGCATAATTCTATGTTTATCAATGTAATCATGTCTAACATTCAGTTTTCATTTAATCAGCCTCACTTCCCATTATTGTTACATCAATTATATAATTACTTCAAATAAAGTCCAAATATTTTCTCAAATTAATTTATTAGCCTTAAGGCCATTGTTTCTTTCTTGTTTTGATCAATCCATCAGGTTTCAGAAAGCATTTTTGTATAATTTAACATGTAAAGACTGCATTAAAAACCACTTACTTTGTAGTCCCTGCCTAACACTAAAAAAACCCAAACATCTGGATGAAAGTATAAGGAGAAAGTAAATTTACTCTATAGTGGATATAAAGTTTCCATCATATACCTTTATCAACCATCCAGTCTGGAAAATCCTTCAGAAACTTAATCATGCAGTTTTCTTGAGTAAAAAGGTGATGCACACAATAAATTTTTGACAATGTTGTTTTATTTTTATAACCAGACTTGTGTTTTCTTAGATTTACAAAAGACTGAAAATCTTAACTACAAAGATAGGATTTCTACTTTACTTGGATAATGAAAACTGAAGCAACAATTAATATTTAGGCTTTAATCTTGACTGAACATACATAATTTCTTTTTCTAGACAGGGATCATTAATAAACAAAAAATGTTCATTGGACTCATAGAATGGTTTCGATTGAAAGATCATCTAGTTCCAACTCCCTGTCATTGGCAGGGATGCTTCCCACACAATCAGATTCTGCAAAGCCTCATCCTTGAACATATCCAGGGGTGAGACATCCACAACTTCTCTAGACAACCTGTTCTAGTGCTTCACCACCCTCACAGTAAAATATTTCCTCCTAATATCCAGTTTAAAACTAACCTCTTTCAGCTTGAAACCATTACCCCTTGTCCTATCACTGCACTCCCTGAGAAAGAGTCCCTTCCCAGCTTTCCTGCAGGTACCTGTTAGTAACTCGATGGCTACTGTCAGGTCTCCCTAGGGCCTTCAGCATGTCTTCATAAGGAAGGTGTCCCAGCCCTCTGGTTATCTTCATGTCCATCCTCTGGACTGGCTGTAATGGATCCAATGACCTTCCTGTACTGAAGACTCTAGTGGTGGACACAGTACACCAGGTGAGGTCTCATAAGAGCAGAGTAGAGGGGCAGAATCACCTCCCTCATCCTGCTGGTCATGCTTGTTTTAATGCAGCTCTGGATATGATTGGCTTGCTGGGCTGCAAGCACACTTTCAAAGAATCATAGAATCACAGAATTAGATCAGATATAGATCAGGCTATTCAAGGCCCCATGTAACCTGCCCTTGAGCTGGTGTCCCTGCCCAAGGTGTGGGGTTGGAGATAGTTGATTTTTAAGGTCCCTTCCAATCCAACATATTCTATGAGTCTACGATTCTATGATTTACTTGTTTCTGCAACTAACATGCATCTGCTTTGCATTTTCAATTACTGTTAGACATAATGGTTAAGACTGAAAGCTAGCGTTTAGTTAAAGTCAGCAAAAGGAGAATGGGGAAATGCTTGTAATCCCTGTGCCTTTACGTTAGAGAAGTAAAAGAGTTCTCTGCTTCCACCTATTGGTAAAAAACCCAAACAAACTAACAAACAAAAAAAAACAGAAAAAAGCCTCAGCCACGGAGACACCCTGCCCACATGGTCATCAGCAGAAACGCTCAGGAAGTAAAAACATCTCCTAATTTCCTGTGACACTATTTCTGAAAGTCTTTCACACCTCCAGTTCCTTCCTGAGGAAGGTCCCAGAAGGTGAAAGGGTTCTCCACAGAAAAACAGCTGGTTTAACCCTGTTGATGGCCCTCATCTCCTTGTTGCAATAGCTGCAATGTGTTGGGGAGCCTTGCAACAAGACTGAGCACCACTTGAACCACAGATATGAAGTTATGAGAGAAGATGACTAGACACTGCATGCTTACATAGGGCTGTCTTCCACACCAGGAGAGCCAGACTTTGCAAAAAGTCCATATCATGGAAGGAACTAACACAAACTGCAGTGCTCACAAGGATGTTGTAACTCCCTATGATTTTCACATTGTTTCTGAACACAGTGAGGATAATATTAAGATGCATTCAGTTTATTTATTTCTAGTTTAAAAATATTGCCTTTTACTCAAGTGTCTGTCTTACTCATTACTCTGCTCTCTCATACACCATATCCATCATCAAAATGCAAAACACCCACATTTACTTCTCTCCTTAAGCAGTGATTTCACAGAAGTACCACAGCTAGTTGCCCAGAAGTTAGTGGTAATTTGGTTGTTCCAGTCCAGTTTGAACACCACTTCGTAGTGTACAGCCACCATGTCATCCTTGAGAGGGATCTTTTCTCCATTTTCATCTCATGTTCATGTTTTTCCAGATCATTCGAAATGCTGGTCCTGCATTTTGACCTGACTTATTTCCCACACCCATATCCTCTTTCACTTCCTTTCAAGTGCTACTTATCTGCTTGTCTTGCTGGCTTTTTGTCTAAATATTTTATTTTTCCTTTGTGTCATTCATACTTCTGTACACTGAAACATTGTTTAAAATTTAATATTTCACAAAGTGAAATATTTAGGAAGTGACAAACCCTTATCCATAGTTTTTAATCCTTGCCAAGTTTTGATTTTTGCATCAATAGTAAAAAGTTTAACTATTTCTCACATCAAATCAGAGACAAAATTAACTATATTTTCCACTAGCCTGTCAAGCTACATAGTTCACATAGAAATTCCGAGTTTTTCTTTCCCTTCTTCCACAGCTAATTTTCCTCTCAAATTGTGGCATGTAGTTCCTAGTGAGTTCTTATTCTATTACACAAGAACTATATAAACCGAAGAACTAGTAATAAACGTAGGAGAAACAGGAAACCACGTTACTACAGTAGGATACTATTCAGCACTATGGACAGAGGAGAGGACTATAACAAAAACTTCATTTAGGCAAATATGAGGCTTACTACTACTCTTACAAGTACTGGTTCTCTGTTTATTAAGTATACCTTCTTACTTTGTCTTCACTATCTAGAATATGATCTATGTTTTGGTCGTCTATTCTTTGTCCAGTCCGCTATGGCCCTACTGCTAAGATGTATGCTTTCTAGCAGACGTCTGACTTTTGCCATAAAAACATTCAGTTGCTTCTGAAAAGATCCATAGATCATTATTTGGTAAGACCTCACATGCAGCTTGAAATGAGCTCAGAGCTGCAAGCGTTGCCCTTAGGCATGTCGAAATCCTCCAAATGATTACATGTTTCTGTCACATGATATTTAATGATGCCTTGTTTTGTCAAGCAAATCACATTTGAACAAGTAACCTTTTTAAACTGTTATGTTGCACAGGTGTTGTCCTGACAAGGTGATCTCTGAAATGAAAGACTGTAGCTGAAGAATTTATTAAAGTGCATATCTAATACTGTAGTGCAGGGAAAGCTCAGAAACTATTCATAGTACGGTATTTTGGAAGATGTCAGATAAAAAGACTTAGAAGCATGTTCACAGAGATGTAGTAAACCCATACTCAGCTATTCAACAGATTATTCAAATTGAATGGCTAAGAAAGGCAGTGTAACTCAGGTTTTTGCCAGCTAGACCTAACTATGCAATTGCTGATGTTCATGACAATCTGTTTACCCAAGAATGACAATAAAGGAGTTTCATGTATTAAAAATCAACTACCAAAACATGCTGAAACCTCCCATATATGGAACTGTTTATCAAGACTTTTAACTAAGCATGCTAACAACATGGAAATATAAATAACATACCAGAATGTAGGTGTCTTTCCTTCATTGTTCTGGATACTTTTCAGAACCACTTTAAAAGACCAAGGGAATAACTCATTCATGGTGCAAATCTGAACATTTTGATCAAGAATATTTGCTAAAGGTTAGATGAAGAAATTGCATAATGTGAATAGACAAGAATTTATATCTAATCCTTTAAAATCTACTCTCAGTATGCAAGAGGCAATTTTCACTATTATGATGCAAAATTAAACTAATAACAAAGATTTACAGATCAATATGCTGTTTAAATTACAGCCAGGCCCAGAAGCAACAACTGTACAGGACATTGTACAAATTTATATAAGAACAAGATGTTTGTCCAAAGACTAATTTAAGCAGGAAAAGAGTAGATTTTCTGTCTACAATCACAGATTCTTTCTTATTTTTTTTAACATTGCTCTTCTCTGTACATGCTCCAGGATCTCAATGTCTGTCTTGTAATGACGGGGTCAAAACTGAACACAGTATTCAAGGTACAGCCTCACCAATGCCTGGTGCAGGGGCACAATCAGTTCCCTGGTCCTACTGGCCACGCTTTTTCTGATACAGGACAAGGTGCTATTTCACAGTAGCAGGTTCCCAACTCTGTGTATGTAGAAAAATGTCTTCTTTTTTTTTTTTAACAAGAGCTCCCTCAATCAGATTAAAATATGCATACTTCATGACCTTCACCACATAACCAAGATTTATTTTGTATAACTTACAGGCATGAATATCTAAATAAATGCATGACAGGACAAGTAGAAAAAGATTTGCACCCTGAGACTTCACTGCTTCAACTTGTCCTTTATGCTTACCCAAGATAGAGCAAGTTTATTTAGGAAATAATTATTTACCTACCAGGTTGTATAAAAAATAAAACTTAAATAAATTCACACACACTGAACTTCAGATAAATCATACTCTAAAGATACTGTAAAGATACTGCTGTGTAACCTGAACAACACAGATTTATGCTTTTGAGAACTGATGGCACTGACACCAAATAAGAAAAAAAAAATTCTACTTTTATTTATTTTAGGTTCATATGTATTCCTTATAGATTAATTTCATGATCTGAAAATATGGTAATTGATGACAGTGATGTCCTTAAATTATAGGAAGGAAATTACCTCTGTGGAGCTTGAATTCTGTTTTATATCCTTGGGGTTTAAGAACAATTATACCACTCTTAGGGTGACTGGTTGAAACAGAATGAGATTTGACAGATAGGACAAAGAGTATAGTGCCTGCTTGACATTTAGGTTGATTATGAAATGAGTGTCTGAGATGCTGTCTGAGGATCAGCATCACAGCATTGCACATGAACATTTCACATTCACAAATGTGAAAAACTGGTATTTTCTAATATCAGAATGGATTATCAAGAACTGGCAAAGGCTGCCCAAGGGGGTGGTTGAGTCACTAACCTGGGAGGTATTTAGAAGACAGTTTTTCATATACTCCTATATGATGGAGTCTCAAGTCAACCATGATTTCTTACATCTATCAAGTGCCCAGAGTCTATACTTGTTTACACTTTCATTTGACCATAAGGCAGTAAATGAGACCAGACATTACTCACATTTGCAGGAGAACATCATGTTATTAGTGAAAGAAAAGAAATAAAATTGAGTCTTTAGGCTCAGGAGTGATGGATGTTACTCTGCCAAAGACTGTGCCAATCTCCTTGCCAATGCCAGATGGTTTCCTTAGGAGGCTCTTCGGTAGTCTCAGAAATCTCATTATCAGAAGTTTGCTGTCAGTCAGCCCAAACTGTATTTTGCATTTTTGCCTCACTATTTCTATGTATAATTTTATGCTTATTTACTATGTGAAAGTTTAAAACAAATCCATTCTTGATATCTAACTTCATGCATTAGTAGTAATGGTCTGGTTTCAATATCCCACCTGGTTTTAAGCACTTTTCACTGCATGATTTAAACAATAGGCATATTTAAATAAAATATTTGTTCAAGAACTTCAGCTTGTTTGGGCTACATAAAGTTAACCTCTTTCTACTTTTTCTGCAATTCAGACTGCAGACCCTTAAATGCCTTCCAACATCCCCATAATTAGGAGAAGACTGAGAATAAGTTTAAGCACTAATTTTGCACTGTAACAACTGTGTAAAATCATGTCTCTCACATTTACTTAAAAGATTATTGGTGCACTTTATCAAGACTACTAATAAACCCTAACGCTATAACAGAAAGCTAGAATATTTAACAGTGACAGAATTTAAAACTAAGTCATGATTTTCTGTACATTAAAAAATACATCACTTAGCATACGTATTAGCCACATACATTTTTTTTCCTGAGGGGTTCTTTGTTGTGGGGGTCTTCTGCATCTTCTTTATTTTTTCCAGACACCCTACAGTCTTCTCACACATGTTACAGCAAGCACAATAATCTACTGTAATTTTCAGTGGTGTTCAGGTGCTCTATTTTCAGTGGTGTTTTACATGTAAGAACAATGTAAATGCAGTAGTTTTCAAGGACATGACCCAGAAATGCAGAATTGAAGACTGCTGAATGGGGATGTAGTCTGTTAGATAATTTAGGAGTAAGTTAGTAATCCTTATAGTGGCAATGCATGCAACTGAGCTGTCCCACTAACTCTCTTCTTTATTTAAAAACTGGAACAAGAACCTCTCTGTATGTCCAAAACTTGAAGAAAGCTAGGCAGAAGAAGTTCAAATATGAAACCAAACCCCAGATGCTCACATAATTGATTTATCTCATAACTGCCAGTCTTATTTGAATTTCTCTCCCAGCTATTGCTGCTCCACTGTCAACATGAAACTGCATTGTGTCAAGACTCAGGTACTGCTACTATAGCACTCCATGCATTTCAATATATGTTGGCTATGCATTCTGTGATATCACAAAATCTGAAGGAAAAAAATTTTTTAATATTAATTTGGAAGAATAATCCAATGCATTCTTTGGCAGGGTAAAGAAATAAACATACTTGAGAGACAACAGTTGTCTTTTCCTTTGGAGTAGAAAGGAGATTTAGAGAAGTAAAGTACATGTGACCACGACATTTCGTTTGGCACAATACAGGTGAAATATGATCATAAACAGCAAACACTTTGAGTTTAAGAGACATCATTGTTATGTGTCATTTTCTGATACATAATCATTTGTGCTGATTCTAAAAATTTTTGTAAAGTATCAGATAGAAAATCACCATTTCCTTGCTTGCATTCCAGTACCTGTTATCTGGAAATATATTACACAGGAGCTTTTGTAAATCCAAAATACACATCTCTGTTTCTAGGTCCATAACACCTTAGTTAATTGGAACCAATTGTTGAGAGAAGTTGATATTAATGAAAATTTCAGATTACTGGCATTTTTGTTGATCCATAGGTTTTTTTGTATTATGGCTTTATAATTAAAACTCAGTTTGCTACTACTTTAACAGGCAGACACAGGACCTTACTTTTGTTATAAAGGAGAAAACACTGTTCTTACATACCACACATGGCATCAGCAAAGGTCCTGGTGATTTCACACGTACATCAACTTACTTGTAAGTAAGGGTAGCATAAGGCTAATAGATTAGAACAATTCCCTAGAATGCAAAAAGTTACCTGCTTAGTGAAAGAAAAATTTACTAACAAAATTACAGTTTTGCCCTACAGAAAAGAAAATAATTAAGAAGAAAGACATTCTAAATGGACTGAATTTTCCAACTTACTTTTGTCAGGGAACTCGAACATAGAATCATAGAATCATCAGGTTGGAAGAGACCCATTGGATCATTGAGTCCAACCATTCCTATCAAACACTAAACAATGTCCCTCAGGACCCCGTCCACCCGTAACTTAAACACCTCCAGGGAAGGTGAATCAACCACCTCCCTGGGCAGCATATTCCAATGCCCAATAACTCTTTCCATAAAAAACTTCCTCCTAATCTCTAGCCTAAACCTCCCCTGGCGGAGCTTGAGGCCATTCCCCCTTGTCCTGTCCCCTGTCACTTGGGAGAAGAGGCCAGCTCCCT
>WAAB01017310.1:0-53500 GCA_013389865.1 Piaya cayana | reverse complement strand
CCAGTTCTCCACCCAGGAGAGTGTGCACCTGTCCAGGCCGGAGGCTGACAGTTTCTGTAGCAGAATGCTGTGAGAAACTGTGTCAAAGGCTTTGCTGAAGTCCAGGAAGACCACATCCACAGCCTTTCCCTCATCCAGCAGATGAGTCACTTTGTCATAGAAGGCAATCAGGTTAGTTTGGCAGGACCTGCCTTTTGTGAACCCATGTTCA
This sequence comes from Piaya cayana, assembly GCA_013389865.1. Lineage (NCBI taxonomy): Eukaryota > Metazoa > Chordata > Aves > Cuculiformes > Coccyzidae > Piaya > Piaya cayana. Next base: position 53,289 of record WAAB01017310.1, on the reverse strand, counting down.
CATAAATCTCAAGGAAAACTTTAACCAAGATTTAGGAATAATTCCTCATGTTTTAATACATGATCTTCTAGATGGTAGCATAAAGAGCAACTTACATTGCACAAAGCAACAAAGCTATGTCAGAGCTACAGAAATTTTCAAAACACTTGATCTGTTCAGAGAAGTTTTACTATTCATGATTCAGACAGGGTACAACAGTTCAGTGACAAGACGGACTAGCTGACAGGTTCCTGCAAGCTTCCTTCAGGTAAGGAAACTCTGAATCTTTTACTTGTTTCCCAAGTAGAAACTTCATTTTTCTAAATAATTCATGTTGCTTAATTGTCTTCCAGGTTTCTGTCAGAAACACTAATCACTCTGTTGTTACAGTGCCAAAAGGGTAATAAAAAATTTATTACTGTAACAGCAACATTTTCTCCAAAGCAAAGGCAATCCATCATGTTCTTATTTTATTTTTTGTGCATTTAAATTGCAGAAATATAAGCCAAAGATTTTCATGCATCTGTAGCAAGTCTTTCAAATATCCTACATGGAACTTGTTTGCAGTCAAACTGCTGAGCTTAGTCAGCAGGTTAAAAAATGTCATTTTGCCATTGAAATCAAGGGAGGAGGTAGCATTTCATTTGAAAAGGTGGTAAGACTTTCTATTCTGCTATTCTATAAAATCTCTTCTGAGGGAATTACAAAATCCTTTCCAGGCTTAAGGAAATACCACTCAGCCATTTGATTAACTGTTTATGAAGAGTAAACTAAATTACTAGCAGCATTAATTTGGCATTTTAACCTACTCTGTCACTGAAAAAATCCCCCAAAACCCCATGATTGAGTAGCACTCCAGAGCAACACAAGGACGTCTCATCTTATACATTTTCTTACTCTAACGGTGATAACAAGAAAGAACAAGTATCAGGTCTATCTTAAAGTCAACAATGATTTGTGACTAGACCACAGGTGTGTTTCTAAAATTGCACAATAAAGCTAGACCTAAATTTAAATCTTAAGCAGATAAAAAAAAGAAGAAAACAGAAAGAATAAATAATTGAAATATAGGGTTTTTTTTGACCAGGAGGTTTCGATGCCTGCAGGTTCAGATAAAAGACATTATTACTATACAGAATCTCACTTTATAGAGACTATTAAATCACAAAAACATACCATTAAAAATTGTAATCAGTGCTCCTAAATTTCAAAGTAGACAGAATACCTTTCACCCGCCTAACATTTGTTTAAGTAATATGTTATATTGTAATAGATCTTCTGTCAGTAAGCAAATTGACTTATACAGGGTTTTTCACTGGAGACAAAAAGAGAATGTAGACATTTACTGCATGTCTGTCTCAAGATAGTTTAAAAAATGTGATGATTTCTTTCTTTTTGTACTACCCACACCCACAGCGGAATACCTTAAAAGGACACAGTGTAGGAATCAAGTTTTAAGGTGGATGTCTAAAGATACGTTATCGTTTTCTAACAAGAGTTCCACCTTTGAAGTCAAGGGATAGAACAACAGAAGTCAGGGATTAGCTCAATATCAAGGAATTAAATCTCTTAACAAATTCTCTTGAAAACTGCAGGACAAAACTCCTGAGTACTACAGAATCCACTTGAATATATAAATATAAATTTGATTTATAGCTATTTGCAGATATAAAATCTAACTTTCTGACATAGGTTCACAAAGTCACATAGAATTGTACTTTGTTGTATTAATGCTATTAATATTAATGTTATCTCTAGAGTCCTAAAGTCAGAAAACAACAGAAATATCGTAGAAATTACTTTTCAGTGTTATCTCTTCAATTTTATTTCCAATTTGTAATAGTGAAAATTGAGAAACTACAATAAATAAAAACGAAATAAATAAATAGATCAACCCAAGAATATGTTTGAGTTTGGACTGACACATTATTTTAGGTGTCTAAGACAAAATTTAAATTAAACTTAAAATTAAAATCCTGTAACAGAAAATTCAGGCCAGCAAGAGAAGTGAGGCTAATGCTACTAGCTCTTTTGAGAAATAAAACCTCACAGATGTAAGACAATTAGTTATCATCTGTTGGTGTGTTGCCAAGTATGTTACTATGGCACACAGACATGTTTAAAATCCCTTCAATAATATTCCATGAGGAATACATTACAAAGAAAAACCATTACATTTCTATGCATTTTCAGAAGCACGACTATAGTCAGAGGCCTTGTGTTGATTTTATAATTCATTACCCAGCAGGGCTCCACAGTGTTTGTCATGGCACTGCTGAAAGGCAATACCGATTCCTTGTTTCTCTGACTTTTTCTATGTCCTTAAAGAAGACATGTATGCCTGTATCTGCTTTAAAGAAAGTACCAGAACTGCCTCCTGTGTAAGCTAGAACTTCTGTGTTATTCCCAGACAGATGAATACCTTACCACCCTAACAGTTCTACCTAACATCTAACCTATATCTACCCTCTTTCAGCTTACAACTGTTAACTTTTGTCCTATCACTACACTCCCTGATGAAGAATCTCTCCCCATCTTTTCTATAGACACCCTTTAAGCACTGGAAGGCTGCTATATGGTCCCGTTGGAGCCTTGTCTCTAGGCTAAACAAACCTGACTCTGTCAGCCTATACACATATGGGAAGCTCTCCAACCCTCTGATCACCTTCATGGCCCTATTCTGTGCTGGCTTTAACAGATAAATCACAGAATCACAGAATCACAGAATCACCGGGTTGGAAGAGACCCACTGGATCATCGAGTCCAAATGTCCTTCCTCTAATGAGGACACCAGAATTGAATGCATTTGACTGACTGTTCCCATGACAAGGTCCCTCTGCAGCCTCTCATGCTTCTCCTAGACTTGTTTCTAGGCTGACTCTTTCTTTGCTTCAAGGGACTCTTAGTAATTCTCCAGATGCTGTTTAATTCAACCAACAGTCAACATGGCAAACAGTTTGGGGCAAACATTTCTTCAATGTATGTGAACTCAATACACTATTCTGTCTGTTATCTTCATAACTCTACCTAATTTGCTGCTGTTATACAAACTAGTTTTCCAAATGTAGGCCATATGAACACCCCACACGTCAGCAACAAAATTCCCATTCAAACCAAAGAAACACAAATTTGTAGAGTATTCCCAGGTCACGGAGTCTAGTCTGTGCTGCTTAAGATACTATGTTACATAACTGTTTCACTAAAGATATCTGAATCCTGTTCTCAAGAGAAGCTTTGGTGGCATAAGGAATTGCATACATTATCCTTCTTTTCACTGAAATGTACAACAGTGAATGCAAGTTCACTCTGTTTCCTAATGAAAACACAACTGGCCTCTGTAGATCAAAAAGTGAGATGCAATTGTTTTGCTTCATTTGGGTATACTTCATACACTTCTTAAAATAAGCTGTGCAATAGAAGAAAATTGCCTTTTATTTGATCAATGATGATGCTCTGTTTAGAAAAGTCAGGGCTGATAAATGTGAGGGAAGAGCTTCCGCTAAATACCTAGTTGACAGTAGATATTTCCTTCATTCAGTATTCTAGTCTATGTACACAGAAAGAGGTTAAATACAAACCAGAAATTAGATAAACTGAGGTACACTGCTTTCTTTTGCTTTCATGAAAATTGCATATAATGAGCAAAACAGAACAGGAAGCTAGGGTTCTGAAGGTCCATCAGCTCATTTAACTAGTTTTGCACCTGCATAAACTGCCCAGAAAATAAAGAGCTCTGTGGTAAAGCATCATTGTGAATGTTGTATTCACTATTATGAGATGTTACATTTCAAGCTTTTGTGAAACACTGGATAAGAACAGTAGAACTATTTGGCATTTATTATTGAAAATCGGTGATGTACTGAATTGCAATACGTGGAATCCAGGACACAAAGTCATCTTTTGGCTGAAAACCACATGAACTAGATAACTGAATCCACTGCACAAGCCCAAACCCATCTCAGTGAAAGGACCCTGGGTTGAAGTAGGTACTAAAAATAGGTAAAATTTTAACTGTGGCCTTCACATAAAAAATTGTTCTTGATAAAACAGATGTCATAACTAAAAGCTTCCTTATGCCGTTAATGAGCTTACTGTGTATGAACAATCAAGGTGTATATTTGGGACATTTCCCTCTCTCTCTCCTTTTCTTCATTAGGATAAATAAATAAATACAAATAAATAAATTGAGCCCAAGATCAGCTTCTGAGCAGGCAGGTGGTTGATTGGGAAGGGGAAAAAAAGCATTTTTATTGTAAGCTTTTTTTCTCAATTGCTTTGCATGCCTTTTCACAGTGCCACCTCTTGTTCATGTGATAGTATTTAACAAAGAACTGTTCCATTCTTCTAACCAATATTACATCAAATCAGTCCTTTCTCAAAACTATCAGTCAGGAGAGAAGTAGCATATTTTATTTATTGTACATGGGACAATTTCCTAGGAAATAACCATTAAATAATTATTGTCTAGCTCTAGTCTTCTGAGTTAGGAAAGTTATGAATTTTCAGCTTCATTATTTCTTTATTTTGTGTGTAGTTAAGACATGCTAGGCTTTGGGTAAAGAATAGAAGGTCTTCTAGATACTGAAGAGCACAAAACTTTCTTGCCTTCTACTTAATAATTAATGCAGGACAGTTGCTAAGGCAAACAAAAAGAGGTGTGTGCACAAAGAGTCTCCAAGGCAAAGTAATCTATGATGATCTAGATGATAAAAGATCTTTAGCTAGACACACGACTGCTGTATGTGAAAATATTCTTCTCTCTGATGCTAGCTTTAGTCACAGTTGGAGTAATAGGAAGGTGTTGGTTGCATTATAAAGAGCAACATTATAGTAAAGATCCAGTATGTACTGGAATCAGGTTCCTATTAGAGACATGCAACAAGCAACAGAATACTGCATCTACTGGCAAAGTTTCTGGTGTGCTACTAGAAAGGCTATGAAAACCACTTCTTGTTGTAACTGTAGGTCTGGACTTCAGTTGCATGGGGATGATGGAACCTTTGCCTCGTGAAATTGCAGATTGTGTCCTTTATCTGAAGTGAGCAGGTGTAACTTACAGAATACTTCAAAACTCATTGCACTGTGGTAGAAAGTAGTGCATAAAAAGGGACTGGATGCAAAAAACGCCTACAGTTCCAGACAAATGAGTATACTACTGAGGGAACAAGTTCTTAGAACTGCTGAACTTCATTCAAGTATCACTGACTTAAGGGACCTAAGAGAGATTTGCACATCATTCTGGATTTGCTTTTTCTTGTTATAAAAACTCGGTCACAGTTCTCTCATTCCTTCATTCCTCTCCTGAAAAAAAAAAAAATCTAGATCTACTGGAAAAAAGTTCTCCAAACACCAGAGTTTTCAGTTAATCCTGTGTAGCCAGATGCTCTGGCTTGTTTGTAAGGTGGCAAAACCGTCAACACAGGCTGTTGAGAGTACCTGAGAGCACAGAAACAACACATAACCAGCAGGAATGAAGAGTGTTGGTCCCACTGCACTCATAAAAATCCTTAGTTTTTCTCTGATAAGACAAATAAAAATGTCAAGTGTGTCGTTTGATTTCCTACATTTTGGAGTGGTTGGAATATTGAAGAGATTAGATTTTATATTTTTTACTGCTCCCATGAATCCATGAACTGCAGTGTTATTCATAGAATCATAGACTCATCAGGTTGGAAAAGACCTCTTGGACCATTGAGTCCAATCATTCCTATCTGCCCCTGAACCATGTCCCTGGATATCTTATCTAATCACCTTTTATATACCTCCAGAGATGGTGACTCAACCACCTCCCTGGGCAGCCTGTTCCAGTGCCTGATGACCCTTTCTGTGAAAAGTTCTTTTCTGATATCCAGTCTGAATCTCCCCTGGTGGAGCTTGAGGCCATTCCCCCTTGCCCTGTCCCCTGACACCTGGGAGAAGAGGCCAGATCCCTCCTCTCCACAACCTCTTTTCAGGTGATTGTAGAGAGCAATAAGGTCTCCTCTCAGCTTCCTCTTCTCAAAGCTAAACATCCCCAGCTCTCTCAGCCTTCCTCATAAGGCCTCTTCTCCAACTCCCTCACCAGCTTTGCCAGTCTTCTCTGAACACGCTCCAGAGCCTCATTCTTAGCCATTTTTTCTTCACATTGTCACTGTGAGTGAATATTCTCAATCTAGCGCATACAGGCTAATGGGAGAATATAAACTAGGTTTAGGCTGGGATACTAAGTTTAAAAGAAGGAAAGCCCTCCGTGGAATTAGTGCAGAGCACCTGTATTTGGATAGCATTAGGAGTTAACTTCTAGAAGAAAACCCTTCTCTGCAGACAACGGAATCAAATCTATAGTAATTCCCTTGTGTATGGCTATAACTCAATTCCTTGGGTTTTTTTGACTTTTGTTAAATAACAGTTGTCTGTTGCTAAAAATGAAAGAGCAAAAGAAAAGGAATATTCTCCTATGTGGCATACATTTTTAAGCACACTGTAGAACACCCACTGCACATAGCCTGCACAAGATTACTGCTGAGATTGAACTTGACCTCACAGGAACAGCTGCAAAAGTTCAGAAGCTCTGGTTCACTGTGAATGTGCTGACTCCATGTAAAACATCCTATAAGGAGGGCCAAGAATGACTACAGCATATTTTCTCACTCCTGTATCTTCCTGCCCACACTGGCAGTTCCTGTAAAGCTTACTTACTGTAGCAAATACCACTTTTTCTCTTCATGTTGAATATTCTATGTTGAATATTCTTATTTCTCCAGATTAACCAGAGGTAGAAACCTTAGCAAACAAACAAACAAGCAAAAAAACCCTCAGTATGTTATAGATGGAGAAACAACTACAATCTCCTTGGAGAAAAGAGTTTACAATAATCAAAATCAATCAAGCCTACATTGCAATACTATACCTGACCCTGGATATTGAAGTTCAACAACTCCTCTGGAACATCAAACTTCCAGGAACTGTGCCTTCATTTATGAAAATACCCCAGTCATTGAACTGAATATGCTTATTTTTGTCTAAAGACAGCCATGATTTATGGCATAGCTTCTCACCAATATGAAATCCCAATGGCTACACGTATCAAGGAATGCTAAATCACACAAGTCAGATTTAACCTTCTCTGAAGAAGATTCCAGCCATTTTGAGTGCCCCAGATAAGGCTGTTTTTATTGCAAACAGGGGAAAACTAGCTCACTTTTTCAGATTTTGCCTTTGAAGTTTTAGATAAGGTAAGGAATAACTCAGAACATATTAAGCACTGCAATCCTAACCTAAAAATGACTACCAAGAATTAGTGGTGTTCCTTTGCTTTATGGACATCTAAATAAATTATAATACTAAAACACTTCTCTACAGCAAAGGCTACTCTCCTCCTCCCCACCTCTGAGGCAAGTGATTCCCATAACCACTCGTACTGGGCATTTGTAGTCAAGATTTGGCATGAGAAGCACTACACCAATCAGCAGGGTTTGGTGTAGTGATTTCAGTCACTCAAGCTTCACCTAAAACTTCACCCTAAAGGTGCAAGTTATTATAAAATGAGAACACAAAAGTTTTTTTGGGGAAGATGACATTGAAATATTTTGGGATCAGCTGATGGGTTGGACCTCATTTCCCTTCCCCACCCCACATACAATGCCATTTAGGGTGATACCTTTGTATTATTCATGCTAAAGATATATCCTAACATCAAGCTAATTATTAGTATCACTCTGTACTAGGACCTTAAGTATGTACTTCTTAGCTGCATATCATTCCTAACTGTGATTGGGTGTTTGCCTATATATTGTTGTTAAATGTGTTTTCACAGACAGTATGTCACCCTTGGACTGTTATTTAGCCACGTACTGTTAAAACAGAATTGTTTGCACATAGATAAGTCTCAGGATCTTAACTAGCTGTTAAGAAGGATTTAAAGCAAGTTTCTGACTCAAACTCAGGAAAGCTAGACAAGATTGTCTTTGTGAGAGAGCTAAAAAGAGCCCAAGTGCAGAGGTGTCAAGAAAGCTGGATAAGATTTATTGTCCTTGGGTAATTGCTCAGTCTTTACCATAAAGTGACAAGCTGAACAGTTTATTTTTATTCTTGTGAGATTGTTGGAGAAAGGGTTAAGCAAACTTGTAAGCTCCTCCCCTAAAGTCTCTCATATTTTAACTTAAATCATGACACCACATTGCTAAGAAAGGTGAATGAGGATAGCAATAGGACAATATCTAGGGAATGAGGACTTGTTTTCAAGCTAGGATGGGAAACTGGATTTTATTTTTTTAATTCAGAGCACTTGTCTATTGATAAAGGATTCTACTTCAGCTGGCAGAAAGAAACGCTTCACAGTGTATTCAAAGGAAAATGTATGCAATCAGAGTGAGAAACACACAAATCAATATCTCTCACAAGATACTTAATGAATTTGAGGTACCCTGAGCTGTCCCAAAATACTTACCAAAAGCATAGCTATGGGTAAGCCATATCTGCATTGCTACACCAGGTAGCTATAATAAATATCAGCATTTTAATAACACTTCTGGCAGAGTATGAAGACATTAGTTTTTAATAATAGATGGATATTCAAGCAAAATTGGATGAATTTAAATTCACACTACTGTTCCAATATTTCAGAGGAGACAGTACATTTTTAGTGGTGTCTTGTCATTGAAGTTTAACTAGAAGTTAAAATAAATATGCAGATAGACACTAGCTAACTGGCACCACTGGGAATCTTGGGAGCTCCACATTAAATTTGTATTCTGATCAGAAAATAAGCTATAACAAAGAATGAGACAGCTCTATAGGACTGAGTCAGTTTCAGATGACAGTTGTCTCTGAAGGACTGCAGGAATGGGAAAGAAAAGAAAGGATGAATGTAAGCAAAAAGATGCCCTAGAGACATAGGGTTGCATGCAGAATAAGATTTAAAACAAACTGTTGCTTTTTTTTTTTAATGGTGGCTGTCTATCAAGTTAGTATGTCAAATCCAAGGACAAAAATCAAATCAGGAAAACAAATACAGAAGAAGCAGGTTGTTACTGCTTGTGCTATGAATCTTGTTGTAACTTGAAATCTAAGGGGTTTTGAGTGTTTAAAAACAAGTCAATTTCACATTTCTTCAATGGACCTCATGTACCTGCATCAGAACTTCTTTTCACTTTCTTTTTACAGGGACATCAGATACATGAAGAAAGTTGTGAACACGATGGTTTCTGCAGGAGAAATATTTTAAGGAAGAGGGGAAAAAACAAACCAAAACAAAAATCAAGCTGCAGTGTGTTGCTTCGGCTGTGTTCTTGGCCAAGTCATACAAAGAGGCATATCTAATACATAAACACCCTCAGAGTAAATTTGTCTACCAGTTGTAAACAAGGTAATATGTGCACAACAATAAATTTTGAGACCCTTCATATGAACTTATTCATAAGTGCCTCCAAACTTCTGACTGACCAAAATGGGTAAAGGAAAATAAATTAATGAAAAGTGTAACATTTTTTGCTTTCTGTAAAATCATATTAGAGAAGTTTGTATTTACCACACACAAAACAATGTGAAAATCTGGAGTCAAGGACAAAGTTTTGAACTGACAGGCTTAGGGATGGTATCATAGAATTATAGAATAACCAGGTTGGAAGAGACCCACCAGATCATCGAGTCCAATCGTATGAACAGCCCTTGTCTCATTCAATGCACAGAACAGAGAAAGGGAGCATTATAGGAAACAATGGAAAGGAACTATCCAATAGGGAGAAAAGGTGAACCCACCTTAAGAAACCAGGCTAATAAATGTATACATGTTTTGAAGCATTTATATTTTCTAGCAGTGAGAAACAGGCAAAGCACCTAAGGAAATGGAAGCCCTTCACATAAATTGTTGGAGAGCAATAAAGGTACACAGCAAGACTGACAAAGCAAACAAGAAGCAAGAGTGAATGCTAACTAGAGGAAGATGCAAGGTATTGATTTCTAAAGGCAGAGGTCCTCTGCAAAGTGAGTTTATGCTGGAAGATACGATCACAACTTATTTATAAATGGTAACAAATGTTTGAGATCACAATGAAGATTCTTGATTCTGGCAATTCAGGTTTTTGAGCAGTAAGGAGAACTGAAAACATCCTTTACTATAGAGGATCATGTGCTTTCAGGTTATCTTTTAGGACAGGAGTTGTGCTACATCCCACACAAGGTCACAGCTTCATCAAAATTTTCCGGTCTTTAAGTTTTCCTATTAGTGTTTTTAGAGCTTCTCTTACAGGGTTTCAGAGAAGCAGAACTGAAAAACTAACTGGTTAGTATTTATGCATTTTCCGTTTTCTGATACTGCCTGTCTTAGTGTAAGTATAGCTACTGTTTTCATGCAAATTCCAAGATATCTGGAGCATTCCCAAGATTTTTAAGAGACCCTCAAGGCACTTATTAATACTTATTAACTCATTAATATTTGAGAATGCAGAATCAGTTTACATCTACGAAAGGAAGTCTTTTTTCCATGCTCCCAAGTTTTATTAGGGTTAAGTCTAAAAAAGAACAGCAGGGGAATATAAGGAATCTTGAAACAATTTTAAAAGTCATGGATTATTACTGAAGAATTAGAATAGAACAGAACAAAACAGAACAGAACAGAAAAAAGTTCCAGTTGTAGTCATCGTCTAGTGCAACTGCCAGCCACTTCAGGTTTGACTAGAAGTTAATTAACATTTTTAAAGGCATTGTCTAAACATCTTTTTTTATGACACTGACAGGGACGAGACATCTACCACCTTTCTAGGGAGCCTGCTCCAGTGTCTCACCACCTTCTTCATAAAGACATATTTCCTAATGTCAAGACTGAACTTCTCCGTATGTACCTTTGAAGTATTCCCATGTGTCCCGTCACTGGATCCCAGGGAGAAGAGATCAGCACTTCCCTCTCCTCTTTCTCTCTTCAGGAATCTGTAGAGAACAGTAAGGCTGCTTCTCAGCCTCCTTTTCTCCAAACTAGGCAAGCCAGAGCATCCTTAGCCACTTCTCCTAGGACATTCCTTCCAGCCCTTCCACCAGCTTTGTTGCTCTCCTCTGGATGTATTTCACAAGCTTCTTAAAATGTAGAGCCCACAACTACACACAGTAGTCAAGGTGAGGCTGCACCAACACTAAAACCAGTGGGGTAATCACCTTTTTTGACTGCTTGGTTATACTGTGTTTGATGAACCTCAGGGTGTGGTTTGCTTTCTTGGCTTCCAGGGCACGCTACTGATGCATATTGAGCCACCTGTTATCTAACACCCCTAGACCCCTTTCTGAGAGGTTGCTTCTCAGCCACTTCTCTCCCAGTTCATAACTGTGCCTGGAGTTACTTCATCTCAGGTGCAGAAGCTGATATTTGTTCTTGCTAAGTTTCATACTGTTAATGATTGCCCAGTGTTTCAGCCTGTCTTGGTCCCCCTGCAAGGCCTCTCATCTCTCAAAAGACACAACAGCAGCTCTTAATTTGGTATCATCAGCAAATTTGATAATGGTGCATCCAAGGGGAAAAATACAAGAGTATAAGCAAGATTGAGAAATAATAATCTCTTGGATTATATTTTTGGTTTGCATTTATTTATTTGCTAGAGGATAGAAGAGAGTAACAGCAAAGGAGAAAGCAAAGATAGACCTCATAGTCGTTCTTTCTTTAAATGATCATGACAGCATATGGAGCAAATGTTGTAGCAGCAGGCATGCTATTAACAATAATTTGAGCCTTAATCCTCTTGCAAGCATTTTCCTGATCCAGTGCTTGGATAAAGCACCTGCTGAATTCAGGCCAAAAGTCAGCCACCATCAGAGCTTTAAGGAAGTTAAGGATAAGACAAAGTTAAAATAGGACATCGCTGAATTTACTCTAGATTTAAAAGGTCAATGTAGTTTTAGTTTCTGAAGTTTCAATTTTTATGTAATTCTGGCTAGTGAAAAAAGCTAGAACATGCAGAAACTTTTTATGAGAAAAAGATCAATATAATGACACTATTGTCTCATATTTCAAATCAAGAAGGCCACTGAACTACCATAGGTCAAGACAAAGTCTCAAATTCAGATAGGGAATTGCATTCAACCTTTCTAGATGCAATCGTAAGTCAGAAAAAAAATGACTGTTGCACTAAATTATAACTCACAATAAAGGACAGAATTATACTTTAAAATGCAGTTGTCTCTGCACTATATTTTAAATGTCTATATGTGGATAAACTGTACATGCAGCTGGAACTGGCACCTACTATTCAAAAAAATCTCATGCTTGTGACATTAGGAAGATCTGAAAGTATTATTTAATACCTGAACTCTTTTTCTTCTCTGTTCTTTCCTCAGCTTACACAAAGCATATTACAAACATCTAGACAGATCTTGATTTTCTTGATGGAAACCATATGATCCAAGAAAAAAGATCCCAAAAGGGTGATGTTTAGTATTGATTTGTTTACTTAACTGGGATTTCAGTGTATTTCAAACATGTTTCCATAAAGATTAATCAATTTTTTTTTAAGTAAAGGGTAAAAACGTACCATAAAGAGGTACGTAATTGAAACCACAAATGTGATTCCACTTTACACTTGTACTTTATAAACCACGACACTGAGACAATGCACCATTTAGATTGTTCCTTGGGTAATGAGGATTTTGTGCTTGTCTGCTGCTCTCTTCAGTTTCCTGAAACCAACAGCAAAGCCCACATATTTAAATATGCTTTCATAGGTATACTGGAATTTTCTTTCAGTTTTGATCCTAGATTCTGCAAAAATTAATCCTCAGCAATCCAGCACCAGAACTTCTATGAAGTCTATAATTATCCTATTCCATTTACTCTGGGCATGAAAATATTAATCATAGGTAATTGTTTAATATATTTCCTAAATTCAAACCTCTCCTTTTCTGGAAGAATTAGTTCTGTAAAAGAGATGACAAAGGAGTAATGCCTGTCTTTTTACTCCTTACCTTTAACATTATTTTTAAAAATGTTTTCCCCAGACTTTTCAGCTTCACTTGTTAGCACTACACGACTTAGAGCTTACAGGGCAAACAGGAAAAAATAAAATACTTCTTTTTAAAGAGTAGGGATAATGGAAACTTGCTCCTCTTCACATCCCAGCAATGTAGGGAATCTGAGCAGGCTTGTGCTTCTTCCATCCACCTGCTACCACTCTATAGCTGAGCATCTGTTACGATTCAGGTTGCTGATTGCAGGGTTTCAGCTGGCTGGAAATGTCCAGTCTCATACAATGCTGTACCATCAAAGCTCTTTGGCTATTTCCACTTTCTTAGGGGAATAAGATACAGAGATGCTCCTTTAGTGTAAAATTTCTCTGTCTCAGGGGAATAAGATGCATAGATGTTCCTTTCATTTAAAACTTCTTTATCTCAGGGCCATCCTGGGATAGTCAAGCTCACAAATGAACATTGTCTGGAGTTCTGTCGAGGGACATGAATCTTAGTCTCAGATGGGCCACTCACTTTACTCTCTTCCTAAGTCATGAGGGGCTTTCACCTTCACAGTCTGTTATCCCCATGGTCCAGAATCAGATTTCATTAACATATTAATTGCACTTAATCAGTACTATACTTCCTGCACCATTTGAGTCAACGAAAGTGAAAAAACATCAAGTCTTTTCCGTGATGTTAAAGAATGATTTTGAAAACATAGAAATGAGATAACTTCTCAACTTCTCCCTCCCAGTATATGCATCTTCATCAAAACATTTAGAACAAAATGTCAAAGTTCTTGATCTTAATCTTTCTGTCATTGTTGCTGCTGTTAGAAAACCAGATCATTTTTTTTCTGACAAATTTTATTGCAGACGATGTTAAGTTGTATGTTGAAGTATAGAATAGCTATTGCCCACACAAGTACCTCTTCAACAAGAAAAAGAAGGCAATAGCTTATAATAACTTGACTGACTATGAAGGAATGCGGTGTGTCTGGATTAAATCCAAAAACACTGGACAAATTACACCTAAATCTCAAGTTAATAGATATTCAAAACTTAAAGTTTCCTCTCATAAATTTCTGGGCTTACTGTTTACTCTCTGCTTCAGTAAATATTTTGTTCCACTTCGAAATTTTTTAGGAAGATGTTATCTTCAGCAGCAGTCTGTGGAACTCTGTATCTTGCAGAAGCTGTTTACCGGACACAGATTTTTCATTTAATGGATCCTAAAAATGCAATCCCTGAGTTAAAAATGGGGTTCATTGGTCAAGTATTAATGACAGAACAGCTTCAGGGAGCCCAGCAAATCTGAGTATTGCAGCATTAGCTTGTGTGCTTCACTACAAAGCCAGGAGCTAATAGCCCTAGGCACTCCATTCAAAATACATAAACTACAATACATGATTTGTTCTCAATTATTTCACTTAAATTTAATCTCAGGTTTGAATAATAACCAGAGGGTACTAAAGGGTATTTTAAAAAAGCAATGTCTCTCCTATCACTTTGCTAGTCTCCATAGAAAATATTCTTATTTCTTATCTCTCAGTGTTAAAGTCTGTCAAACTCCGTCCATGCTTCTCAATTATGATGCAAGCTGAGCTGGTTGCTGATAAACTGACAGTTAGGAGACCGGAACAAGCACCATACTGGCCTTGATCATTTTCTCTAATGAAAACTCTGAAGAGTAAACAAATGTGAGAAACAGGTTTTACTCTTATTGCTTCTGCTGATACTACAGCGACATCTGCTGTCCTATTCTGATTTTTTAAATCAAAAAAGTAAAAGCATGACAAGTGGCAGCCTCGGAATATAAAAACCTTCACAGAATATAAGAACCTCAGAATATAAGAACCTTCATAGTCAATTGTAATAATATTTCCCAAAGTATATTATAGAGTCCATCCCACATAGACTGACACATTTTCAGGTTTCCTATTGAGACTGAGAAATAGTGGAGGAAGTTACAACAGCAGAGTGCTTTCCTTACCTATGTCTGTCCTAGACATCGCTGAATGCTGCATTCATATTTACTGTGAGGCAAATGATACAATAAGTGTTATGGTTATAATATACAACTGCTATGATTATGGCAGACAATGGCGCTGAGATGCAGTTAAAATGAAAAATATCGATACAACAAATAGCTCGGTTCCTCATCACTTGCTGTGACATTAGCCACAATAAGATACTCAAGAATTTTCATCTTCTGTCTCTTAAATTTCATTAACATTCCTTTGACAACCACTTTTATTACAAAGCCTATAGGGCACTGAATGGTAAAAAACATATACATACAATTTCTCATATTAGAGTACAGAAAAGGATTAAGAAGGAAATTTGAAAAAATAATTAAAATCCAAGATCTCTGTCAGTGTGATAATAAGTGTAGCTTTTGATTCCCATTCAAGCAACACAACATTACATGCTGTTTGCACTTTTGAAGCCTTCATTGCCTGATCACCAATTTTATACATCCTTAAATCAGATATACCGAGTTGGCAGTTCAGGCTGTAGTGCTGATTCAATTTATCTGTGCATTGCATGAACCACTAGCAGTATATGGCTGCCTTCCTCACTTTAGTACCTTAAGAACCAATTTAATTGTTTTTATAGAGCAGAAGTTAAAAAAATATAAAAGATTCTCCTAAGGGCAAGATAATCACTCACCTACTTCTCTCATTTAACAGGAGTCTTCATTTCCAGCTGTAATGTGAAAGGAGAAAGGAGCAAACTGTTCTCCAATGTGGCAGCTTCTAAGCAGTATGTATACTATGAAAAGACTGGTGATCTAAGAGAAAAAAAATGTGCGAACACACAAACAAATATTTACACTGTCAGTTGGCTGAAATGATAAAAACACCTAATATCCTTAAACAACAGGGTAACCAAGGGGAAGAAGAGCCTTTCTGCCAATAGGACCCTGCCTAGATCTCTGGAGAACTGAAGCTCTATGAGTAAAACAAAACAACATAACCAGCAACCTATGTTGAGTCTGATACTTGCAAAGAGCAGAAGGAGACTTATGCCTGGGGATATAACTTTAATGGACGTAACCTTTAAGTCAGGTAGTCTTAACAACATTTGACAATGAAACTGTAAAATTCACTAGAAAACACCCCCTGAAGTTGCCTCCTTCCCAGTAGAATTATACTCCTCTATAAAGCTGGGTCCTATGCTGACAGCCAGTGGCTCTAGAGAAAATATCAGGTTAAGAATATGTAATGATGGACACCTCAATTGTCCAGGACCTCAAGAAACCCTTCCTCAGGTATCCTCACAACAGCACCCAGTGCCTACCCCCTCCATCCAGCACCCTCCTGCTAGCTCTGCACCTAGGACCAGCCCCCAAACTAGCATAACCCAATCACAGTAAGACTACTATCCCACTCTCACCTCCAGGCTCAGACATGAAAATCCCTGTGTAACCTTAGAAGATGGACTGAGTATTCAAAGGGAAGATCTCCTCTACTCATCATGCAACTGATGCTACATGGAGTAGGTGGTTGTGCTAATTACTCAGTGAACTCAAATGGGAATCCACAATCTCCTAGAAATCTTGGAAATTACTATAGACTGGACAGAAAGCAAAGATTTTGGAAAGTCACTGCAGGAGGAGTTGACCCTTGCTGAAGAGGCTCCACTGATAATAAACAACCAGAAAATGACAAGTGGTGTTTTCTGTTCACTGACAAGTCAAATCACATTCCAAGAAAATATCAAAGCTGGAAAGCTGCCGTGTACAGTCCTACCCAAGATGTTGCAGAAGCTGCTGAAGGTCAAAGTGAATCAAATGAGTTTGCAGAGGTGAAAGCCATCCAGTTGGCTTTAGATAATCCTGAATGTAAAAAAAGGCCAGCACTTTATGCTGACTCACAGATGATAGCAAATGTCTTGTGGGGGTGGTTTAAGCAATAGAAGCAGAACATCTGGTAGTACAGAAGCAAAACCATCTGAGCTGCCCAGGTATTGTGGCAAGATGTTACTCCCTGGGTAGAAAACCTGGTTGTAAAAGTACATAGATGCCCACATACCCAAGAGTCAGGTCAGTGAAGAGCATCAAACCAACCAGCAGATGGGTCAGGCTGCTGAGATTAAAGTGGCATAAGTATTATAGAACTGGACTGGCAACATAAGTGTGAACTATTTTTAGCTCAGTGGTCCAATTACACCTCAGACCATCAAGGAGGAGATACAACATATAGATGGGCTTGGAATTGAGGGATGGTCTTAACCATGCACACTATTATACAGGTTATCCAGGTATGTGAAACATGCACTATAATTAAACCAGCCAAACAGTTAAAGCCTCTCTGGTATGGAGGAATAGCTGAAACATCAAAATGTGGAGGTTTGGCAGATTGATTATATCACACTACCACAAACCCGACAAGGCAAGTGCCATGTGTTTACAATTAACACGTGGGTGGAAATCTATCCCATGACCTTGCAACCACCCAGAACACCATTCTGAGCTTTGAAAAGTAAGTGTTATGGTGACATGGCACCTCAGAAAGAGCTGGGTCAGACAACGGGGCCCATTTCTAAAAGTCTCATAGACACTGGGTCAAACAGCATGGTATTAAGTGAATATATCACATCACCTATTATACACCAGCCTCCAGAAAAATGATTGATACAATGGACAGCTAAAAACTACAATGGAGGCACGGGGTGGTGGGACATTAAAAAATTGGGATAAAAAATTAGCAAAAGCCACCAGTTTAGTTAACCGCGAAGAGGAGCATGGCAAATAGGTGCAGGGCAGTTTCAGCGGCAGTTCAAGTAGCAATTTGAGTGGGCAGGGTGAGAAGGCAGGGTGTAGATAGGACCCATAGACACCAAAGAGACAGAAGACACCAANTGAGGGATGGTCTTAACCATGCACACTATTATACAGGTTATCCAGGTATGTGAAACATGCACTATAATTAAACCAGCCAAACAGTTAAAGCCTCTCTGGTATGGAGGAATAGCTGAAACATCAAAATGTGGAGGTTTGGCAGATTGATTATATCACACTACCACAAACCCGACAAGGCAAGTGCCATGTGTTTACAATTAACACGTGGGTGGAAATCTATCCCATGACCTTGCAACCACCCAGAACACCATTCTGAGCTTTGAAAAGTAAGTGTTATGGTGACATGGCACCTCAGAAAGAGCTGGGTCAGACAACGGGGCCCATTTCTAAAAGTCTCATAGACACTGGGTCAAACAGCATGGTATTAAGTGAATATATCACATCACCTATTATACACCAGCCTCCAGAAAAATGATTGATACAATGGACAGCTAAAAACTACAATGGAGGCACGGGGTGGTGGGACATTAAAAAATTGGGATAAAAAATTAGCAAAAGCCACCAGTTTAGTTAACCGCGAAGAGGAGCATGGCAAATAGGTGCAGGGCAGTTTCAGCGGCAGTTCAAGTAGCAATTTGAGTGGGCAGGGTGAGAAGGCAGGGTGTAGATAGGACCCATAGACACCAAAGAGACAGAAGACACCAAAGCTTGTATCAGAAACGGTGTGACCAGCAGGTCCAGGGAGGTTATTCTCCCTCTGTACTCGGCACTGGTGAGACCACTCCCTGAATCCTATGTTCAGTTCTGGGCCCCTCACCGTAAGAAGGATGTTGAGGTTCTGGAGCGAGTCCAGAGAAGAGCAACAAAGCTGGTGAAGGGGTTGGAGAACAGGCCTTATGAGGAGCGGCTGAGAGAGCTGTGGTTGTTTAGCCTGGAGAAGAGGAGGTTGAGATGAGACCTCATTGCTCTCTATAACTATTTGAGGGGAGGCTGTAGAGAGGGGGGTGATGGCCTCTTCTCCTAAGTGACAGGGGACAGGACAAGAGGGAATGGCCTCAACCTCCGCCAGGGGAGATTTAGGCTGGACATTAGGAAAAAAAGATTTCACAGAAAGGGTCACTGGGCATTGGAACAGGCTGCCCAGGGAGGTGGTTGACTCACCTTGCCTGGAGGTGTTTACGGGATAGGTGGACGAGGTGCTAAGGAGCATGGTTTAGTGTTTGATAGGAATGGTTGGACTCCAAGCTGGTTATTCTATGATTCTAACACTGGGAAATCTCTCAGTCAATCAAATCAATCTCTCTTTGATCAAAATTTCTGTGTACTGTAGAAGGAGATAAAGTTTCTGAGGCGTTTATAAAAAAATATATGGGGGAAGAGTATTCTGGTTAGTCCTGCCTAAGGCAAAGGCAAACCCATCCATAGGATTGCTTTCACTGAAGGACCTAGGTGAACTTGGTATATAAAGCAGAAAGAGAGTTAAGTTTTTTGTGTACCTTAAGAAGATTTGATTTGGTGTGAGAATAGCCAACAAATGGAACTGTGTTATGTTAATTGCTATATGACACTCTCTATCTTCCCTTCTATAGTTATGTATTGCAGGAAGAATGACTCAAATTAATGAAGACTAAACTTTGATGGAACCAGAACTGAATTCAGTAACTGAAGGCCAGCAGCTTCCTCAAGCTCATCTTCAACCCACAAACCATGGACATGGGATGTTCCAGATACACCAACTGCGAGCTCCAGATGTAATACACATCATGACATGCCACACCACACTGAGTCTTGGTTCCACTCTATTGACTGAACAAACTCCTCACTACCTATTCTTCACTGAAATACTGTTATGACAGATGGAATGCTAAGTCACGGACTAAATTAAATCAGTGAACTTTTAAAGAGATGAGCCATGGATTAAGGGAATGATATCTGTGTGCATAGGAGGTCTGACACAATAAATGAGACTATACCTGCAACTCTTTTTATTTAACACACTAAGAAAATCAACTACAATCTCCTTCAAAACAATTCCTTCTGAATTTACAGATGGATGCATACAATGCTGCCAATGTTCAAAGCTGTTTCACAAATAATTTTCTGAAAGGTTGTTGAGGACATCCATCATTTTTGCTTTCGCATGTTTTAGCAATAAGAAATGGATTCCTTTGGGCACTGATTTGGTCTTTGGCAAAAGGCAGAGAAAACACAGAGCCAGATCTCATGAACAGGGTGGATGTTCAAGCACAGTCAATATTTTAATTAGCTAAAAACTGCTTCATAGACTAAGTCTTGTGGGCTGACACACACCAACATTTTCTGTCTGAGGTAAGAAAAATATCTGTATTTGAACACACTTCCACTCTTGTTGAGTGAAGTGATCAAATTTCTCACTGTGATCTATTAGAACATGTTCTGTAACCATTTCTTTGTCTCTCCCTTTCCACTCTTGGTTCCCAAGCTATAGGATTAGTCTCATTCCTTTTGTGTCAGAAATGGTATATTAAAAGATGTATAGGCTAAGGGGTACTGTCCTGGTTTTGGCTGGGGTAGTCAATTTTCTTCCTAGTAACTGTTGTGGTTTGGATTTAGTATAAGAGTAATGCTGATAACATATTATTTCAGCAGTTGTCAGGTAAGGGTTTTGTTCAGCTGGGACAGAGTTAATTGTCTTCCTAGCAACTAGTGTTTTTCTAGATTTTAGTATGAGAAGAATGCTGAAAAATGCACTGATGTTTTTGATTGTCAATATGAATCAAGGTCTTCTTCAATTTGCCATGTTTTATGAATGAGAGAATAAATAATGCTGGAAGGAGAGGAGGCAGGAAAGCTGACACAAACTGTCTAACAGAAATATTCCATACCATAAACTTTGTTCTCCATTTTGAAGCTGTAAGTTTGCCAGGGATGTCCTTTTCTTTGCTCTTGGTGTGCAGTTTTCACAAGTCCTGAGTCTGGTTTCTGTGTTCAGCATTCAGTGATCTGTCCACATAGGCTTCTATCTCCCTGTGCTGGTCAGAACTGCTGTGGTCATTGTGTGCATCATCTGGTGTTCACTGCTTAGAGCAAGAGCTTGCAATGCCTGCTTGGACAGGCTGAGTATCATTTTCTATATTCAGCTATTATTGTTGCTGTTTTCCCTTCCCTATCAATTAAAATTGGTTTTATCTCAATGTAGTTTTCTTTTCCTATTCTCCAGTCTGAGTGATGGAAGGCTTGTACAGGATTTGGCTGCAGGCTAAGGGCTACATTAAGACACATGTTCAGAGGTAAATACAAATATATTAGTAGCTTTGTGTTAACGGAGGTTAAAATGAGCAAGAGCATAATGCGATAAAAGAAAATACCTTAAAAACCCAGGGACACACTTGAAAAAGAAGCGATTAAAGTCATTTGTATAGGTCACATCTGCATAACAACTAATTTTGAAGCAAACGGGGAGACATGACTAGCTCTTTCAAATACTTCACTTATAGTAGAACTAGAAAATAATCTACATCTGTATCCAAACAGCAAAGTAGTATTTTTCAAGTAAAAGTATTTTTTAAGTATTTTTAAGTAAAAGCTTAGCCTCAAAAGGCCTTCAGAACTGTTACATAAAGCTTTTCCTTCAGCAATGTTCAAACTTATTACAAGCTGACATGAGGTGAGCCAAGCAAAGCAAAAGATACTCACTATCCTTGCATCTCTGTAGAGGCAGCAGGTTCAAATATATGTATGGTGACCTTGCAGCAATTTGTCTTTTTGGGTTTAGGGAAAAACTTTGCTAAATCCTACCCACAAACTAGCAGTGGAGGGGTTGCCTTGGTCAACACTGAGTCTGGATGCTCTGATAAATTAGCACTGCTATCATAAGAAGCAATGGGAGCAAACATACTACAGTTCTGGTGAAATCTTGGTCCAATGCACACCAGAGGACATAGGATCCTAGGTCTTTTCCCACTGTTTTGCAATAGCTGAGTGTCCCCTTTGCAATCTCATTGGCAATCAAGTAGCAACTTTGTCAACTGTGGCGGTTTTGAAGGCATCAAAAATAGGGGTGAAAATTGTGTCTAGATTTCCCAGCTTTGGAACAATCTTTCAGAAGAGATTAAGGAAATTCAGAGTCTGATGGTCAAACACATTTTTCTTTGAGAAAGCAGGTCCAATGATAAAAACATGGCTTTTTCTTCTCATATGCCCACCAATCTTCTCATGTCAGAACCTAAAGAATTCAAACGCAAAACCTGAGCTTTAACTGCCAATGAAATACTAGAAGTTCTGAGGTCCAAGAAATGACTGCAATTACTTTATAGTAAAAGCCTTGCTCTTACATGTGAGAAACACTCACAAGTCAAATGGGTAAACTGAGCCACGTATCTTGTGAAACAGCTTTATTTATTTATTTATTTATTTATTTATTTATTTATTTATTTATTTATTGAATTGTAGAACAGTTTGAGTTCGAAGGGATCCTAAAGACCATCTAATTTCACCACCCTGCCACCACCTCCCACTAGATCAGGATGCTCAAGGCGCCATCCAACCTGACCTTGAACTCTTCCAGGTATGGGGCATCTACCGCTGCCCAGGACATCCTGTTCCAGTGCCTCACCATCCACATTGTGAAGAATTTCCCTCTTATATCTAGTCTAAATCCACCACTCTCCAACTGAAAGCCATTATCCTGTGTCCATGCCCTTGTAAAAAGCCCCTCACCAGCTTTATTGTACACAACCTTCAGGTACTAGAAAGGCACTATAGAGTCTCCCCAGAGCCTTCTCCAGGCTGAACAACACCAACTCTCTCAGCCTGTCCTCATATGGGAGATACTCCAGCCCTCTGATCATCCTTGTAGCCCTCATTGGACCCATTCCAACTGCTCCATATCCTTCTTATGTTGAGGATTCCAGAACTGGACACAATACTCCAGGTGGGGTCTCACAAGAGAGGAATAGAGGGGAAGAATCACTTCACTTAACCTGCTAGCTATGCTTCTTTTGATGCAGCCCAAGTTATGGTTGGCCTTTTGGGCTGCAAGTGGGTGTTACAAGCTCATGTTGAGCTTTTCATCAATCAGTAACCCCAAATCCTTCTCTGCAGGGCTGCTCTGAATCATATTATCATCAATCCTGTACTGAAACTGCATACTGTCCCAAACGTAGTGTAAGATCATGTACTTGGTCTTGTTGAACCTCACGAGGTTCACAGGGGCCCACTTCTCCAGCTTGTCCAGGTCCCTCTGGATGACATTCTGTCCTTCCCGTGTGTGGCAACTACACCACTCAGCGTGGTGTTATCTGCAGACTTACTGAAGGTGCACTCGATCTCACTGTCAATATCATTGATGAAGATATTAAATAGCACTGGTTCCAGTACAGGCCCTTGGAGTGACACCACTTGTCACAGATCTCCATATGGACATTGAGCCTTTGACCACCACTATTCATGATTGCAACTGTGGGAGTGCCTCCTTCTGGTAAGGAGAAAAGTGCTCAACATTTGTTGAAAAACAATCCCTTTCAAACTTCTTGCCAGAAAGAGGTGTTCCCGTGACTGCAATCACAAGTAAATAAATAATGCTGATTCACAAGGTGCATGCCTCAGTTTACCTATTTGACTCATTAGCATTTCTCACATAGAGCCCAGTATATCAACATATACTGCTCAACTATTTCCATTCTTTTCAGTGTGACATATTTAGCCTTTTTTTGTGAAAAAATATTACATTCAACCATTGTTCACCTTCCCCCAAAAAACACCTACTCATATATAGCTTTTAAACTCCTGATTTCACAAGAAAGTCTTCTTTGTGCCTTTCCAATCGTCATGGCAATCAGTGTTTTCCCTTCAAGACATCCTACACAGAAACTCTGTATTACTTTGGGATTCCTCCCACACAGCCAGAGTATCTGATAGAGTGGACATCAACCCTGTTTCATCTAACTCTCATGTACCTCAATTAAAGTATTGGGTGGTTAGAAAGTTAATCACTGGCTCTATGATAAACAGTTTTGCAGTAGGGTTTCTGTACCTTAGGACTGAGAAATACTTAAGACACTTTCCAGCTAGGAAAAAAATCATTCCTTTAATACAAAGACTAAAACAGAATTCATGCCAACTTTCCAACTGAAGGTGAAGGTCTGACTAAAACAGGATAATTTTAAAATACTTCTTGTTTTTATAAAGACTGGAGAATGAATCAACATCTACTATATGACAGAGAATGGACAAGAATTTTAAATAATTCATCTGGATGTTCAGCATTGAAACATATACACAATATAGATATTTTCAGTCGATTTAAATGAGGACATTTTATAGGATTTGAGGAGGTTTGTCTGGAAGTATGTTTATAGATGACAAATAACTACTCAACTGTGGACACTAAGGACAGAAAGATCTGAAATCAATGTAACTGGAAAACACTGTGCTGAGCAGATCCTGTGTTTCCTGACTTCATGTTCTAGCAACAGTTCTGTAGTGCCTGGCAGTACCTAGAAATGTAATTTACTACTGGGAAGATTCTGCTTTTTTTTTTTTTGTTTGTTTGTTTGTTTTTGTTTTTCTGGGAACTTGAATTGCACAGTTCAGTCAGCAAGATTTCACTGCTGAGATATCAGCTGAGAAATAGTGATCCTCCTAGAGCACTGATGCAGTTACTACAGTTTCTGGAAAAAGAATGAATGTTTTCTGGAAGCTGTCTGAGAAACACACAAGCCCTGCTACTACATTATTACTAGGAGAAATTTTCTGTAAACAGTGCATTCAGATAAATAAGAAAGTTCTAATGAACAAAATTACTTATGATGTACCATTTATAGTTCCAGTTCGGTAGAACCAAACAAGTATTCTCAGGAATTTATCATTGGTGATGAGACCCTCTCTCATTGCCTCATTGCCATGCATTGCCATGCATTGCCTCATTTTCATCCATGTTTATGCAATATGTTTGCTATGATGTCCAAAAATGTCTGTGCAACATGAATAATTTTGCTACAGCTCATAGCCTAAATACCAGGCAACTGTATCAAACACTGCACTATAACAAGTGGCATGACTGATTTTTGTGGGGTGAACATCCTTTTTTTTCCTACATACATTTTCAGACACACAAACATCTTGGTAATGGTCTCATCTTTTTGGCATGCTTAACATCACCCTTTTTTGTATACTATTTGTACCCCATAGCAATGGCAATGGAAAGTGCGAACACAAAACGCTCCTAAATACTGTGTAAGAAAACAAATAGGAAGCAACAAGAATGTCCCTTTCAGTCCACAGGACATGAAACATACCATGCGATAAGTGGTGAAGGCTGCACCAGGAATGGGATAAAGCGGAACAGGCTGGTTTTTTTCCTTCTTTCTCTCACTGCATTCCCAGATTCGCAACACTACACAAAATAGTCTAGTATCACAGTGTAACCATATTTAAAGAGCTAACAGAACCCCATGTTCTCAGGGGTCCTTACTCATTTGATTGTCTGCCTTGAGACAGATCAGGGTTTGGATTTCATTTGCACTTGTTTATATAGTCCTTTGAGTTTCTTTTGTTGAGAGTTTCTGAAAGGTAACAACTCAGTTATAAAGTGAGGCATCTGGAAAGCCTAAATAACCCATGGGACACAACCTGAGAAGTGCTGAGGAGTGCTGACCCTGGATTACTTAAAGACACTTAGTATCTCAGAAACTTGCAACCCTTCTTTCCTTACCTCCCTTATCTTGATCAGTGTGATGATCCCTCCTCACATACACGTCAGTCCCTGAGTTAAAAAAAGAGGCTGGGAAAATTTGGTAATGTGATATAAGGCTTTCTCAATCTCTTTAGGTCAAACATTCTAAGAAAATCCGTGCTGGAGTACTTAACCACAATGATCTCCGTAGAAAAAAATTATCTTAGTACCAGAACCAAAGCTTTGATAGGTAACTGTAGCCACGGCCTCTGTAAACAACTTCCTGCCACTAGATGGCAGAAAAGCTCAAATGTTAACTTAAATTTTGTTGCTTTTTGAAATAGGCGGAAGATACTGCTAATAAAACGCAATATTCTTTGCAACTGCATTTTTCCTTATGTGCATAGTCAATGGATGCTGATCTCTCCCATACAGCTCAGACAGGTGAGCAAAAAATATTCATTTACACTGATATCTTATTTAAATTCCTGAAAAAGTACCTGTTGGTGGCAAACAGCAAGGCAGCTAGAAGAAAGAAACAACTGTGAGAGGCAGTGGACTGTTTCACAGAATAGCTAGGAAATTACAGTAGCCACTGGTTTATTTTAAATTGAGATAGAGGTGGTGTCTTCCCTGTTAAATCAATGAGGAAGACACTGCCTTATTTTGATTGTATACCAGTATTGTGGTAGGGTTTAGAGGCAATACAAAGACTCAGTGTCCTTGTCCAGCTTTACAGAAATACTTCCACATCTCCCAAGCTCTGGTATAAATATAAAATGAGATTCAGAAAGTAGGATACCATTGAATTCACCACAGGTAATGCCTATATCTGCATACGTAAATTACCCAAAAAGCTTATCCAACAACCTTATGTCACCCTTCTAAGTCTAGTTTCAGGATGTAATTCCTTCTTACAGTGTGGGTAGCAGACTACCAAATTTTTCAAATGCAGAAGATAACTTCTCACATAATACCTGTCATGGCTGAGCTCTGTGTTAATAACACTCTTCCCATTCTATAAAAATAAAATTCACTGCCAATGATTCTTCCATCTCAGATTTCCCCAGCTCTCTACAACCTGAGCCCTTCAGCACAGCGTACGAAAGCCTTCAGCAAGACCTAAAGCAAGTCAACTTCTAGCCTTGTACACCGTATTAAACAAACCTGGAGTCTAGGAGTGCATGGTAAGTGTGATTATAAAAACCAGGGGGCACAGCCCTGTATAAACAAATCCTGGGAAGTCTTCTTCCTAGCCCAGGGGTAAATGATAAGGGGTAAAAGATGGAGGGAAGGTGATGAAGCAGTAGCAAAACAAATATCCCTGGCAAAACAAATATCCCAGGGGAAAAAGCTTAGCCACAGAGGCCTTGAGGATACTTTATTTTCATTTTGCCCAAGTTTTTTTAACAGGAGAGTCCAAACATTAGCAAATACTGATGTTAGGAGACATAATACTTGTATCTGTGGTTAGCAGTGATAAATGTATGTCCTTTCTGTTATGCCCTTTTTCTGAATCAAGCATTTCATAGCACCAGGCACATTTGGTGGGCGTTTCATGAGGGCAAGTAGAGAAGTCCTCATCTCTTTTCACCTGCACAGTCACCTCCCAGCACTGACTGCTACTGGGTCCCAGACCGTGGCCCAGCAGCCAGTTTGCGGACACACCAGAATCATAGAATCATTAGGTTGGAAAAAACCCATTGGATCATTGAGTCCAACCAGTCCTATCAATCACTAAACCATGCCCCTCAACACCTCGTCTACCCATCCCTTGAACACCTCCAGGCAAAGTGACTCAACCACCTTCCTAGGCAGCCTGTGTCAGTGCCCAATGACCTTTTCTGTGAATTTTTTTTTCCTAATGTCTAGCCTAAATCTCCCCTGGTGGAGCTTGAGGTCATTCCCCCTCGTCCTGTCCCCTGTCACTTGGGAGAAGAGGCCAGCTCCCTCCTCTCCACAACCTCCCTTCAGGTAGTTGTAGAGAGCAATGAGGTCTCCTCTCAACCTCCTCTTCTCCAGGCTGCAGGCAGAGTCGCCGGTTGCCCCCTGATTGCCCTGCAGCCTGCAGGAGTGGCCAGAAGGTAGACACAGTTCACTGCAGTCCAAGACCCTAGCCTCTTGCTAGAGCCGGGCAGCTACAAGTGTGGTTGGGGAGAGGCAGAGCTTTGACCTGGCAGAACAATACACTTGAGGGAAGGAATACACACACACACAAAAAAATATTTAGAAGTTCAGGAAGAAGTAAATATGCTTGATCAGCTACCAGTACAGAACAGAACTGAGAAAATCAGTCAGAATGCTCAATTTTTTTCTGCAGTTTTCCCTGCATTTCTTTTTTTTTTTTTGGAGGGGGGGAAGCTGAATGTCATTTACAGTTACTTTTTTCATTACTAAATTCCTATGAAGACTTAAGGCATTCACATGAAATGGTGGCTTTTTCTTGGTATCAATTGTTTAAATAAATTCTATTAATTACATTCTGAAGTTTGAATTGTAAGGTTTGCAGCTAGCCAGCAAATTGGAATTTGCTTAATTTCAAGCTTGTTTTGAAGCTTTGAAATCTGCCTTTGGTGGCTTGTCTTTAATTTTTCATAAATACTTCTTCTAAAAAAAATCTTTTCTTCAGTGTAAACCTTATAAATAAACCTAGAGTTGAGCAAACGTAGATGATAAAGACTCCAGCTTGTGTATTTTCCTTCTACCTTGAACATAAAAGATGTCTGAGGAACCAGTCGGTAAGGTGGATGTATCCGTGCACACTAATCCTGAAGGACTATCTGAAAGAGTAATACAAAACTCTCTCTTTTGAACAGGCTATAGGTAAAAAAACTTTACTGTAGTAATATATTTTGGTTACATCAGAGCTATTCCTCTCAGTTTGGCTCACAAAGTATGGTCTTTAGCAATTCTGATGCACTGCACTAATAGTGTGTCGTCATGACATGGAACAAGATGACTGCCAGGGAGGGATGATGACATCTAATGGCTAGAAAGGGAAAGGGAGGAAGAGGATGAGTGTGCCAGAGGAAAATGCCCCAAGTATCAAAATCCTACAGTGCAAGCTGTGCCAGCCAGCCAGGGCTACAGGTCAGTGTAACCACCCTGCACCCAACAGCAAAAAGTTCTGCGACACTACTTCTCTGTACTAGCTGAAAAGCAGCTGATCAAGCTTAATGGTGTCAGGAACAGGTACTACCTTGTGCTGCTCTATGCACCTTAAACAAAGATCCTGCCTTTTATGGCCAGTAGATTTTGAAAAGGGAACTAGGGTACTGGATTATGCTCTGGCTACCTGTGCTAAAAAAAAAGTCAAACTGCCTGCATTATCTGAAAATTATACCCAAAATTACTTTCAAACCTTACTCACTGGTATGCACTGGAGAGATGGGTGGGAATACTTTTATAATAAATAATATTTTACTGATGGCTGCCTTAAAAAGTGTAGATGCATATATACAATCCATCAATCTGTCAGTAGGCTACAATACAAATCATAGTATAAGCCACCATATTCTGTCCTCTGAAATATTTTCTGCTAGATGTTCCTCTACATTTGTTAACATTTATCTTCTTCAGTATTATTTCTCTGCATTGTGATCATGTTGTTCAGTAATGTATTGTAGTTGAAGGACTTTAAAAGATGTTGGACGTGAATAAAGCATCTCAGATGGAAGAGTCAAGCCCATTAAAAGCACTTTTGCAAGATATCTGTATGGTGCTGATCATTGGGGGATTAGCTGGACAGAAAATTTTACTCTCCTGAAGACATTTCAATACTCACTTAAAAACCACTCAGGTAATGAAAAGAGTGGAAAAAATTGATAATTGTCCAGGAAATTCAACATTTTCTCCCAACATTAACTGAAAAAGATAGAAAACAATGTCACTAAAATTTACAATTCATCAGGATAGAAATGCATGTGTGAGTCTAATGCTCCTAGATCCTTGTTAAAAGAACTGATGTCACATGTTCACAGAACAATAAAGCTATGCAGAAGTCAAAAGTTTAAATTACTTTTCATGTTAGGCACATGTGCTTCCAACTATATAGCATGAATGGAAATAAAATCATAGAATTGTTTGGTTGGAAAACACCTTTGAGAACATTAAGTCCAACTGTACCTGTCCACTACTAAATCATATCCCTGTGTGCCTCAAATCACTGCCACATTTGTCATGGTGAATTTCCCACAAATGCTCTTATTTAGTAGCCCTTCAGCACTGCTGATTCCATAATGAACTAAATTTCTGCAAATTCAGTCAATTCTGCTAGATCTTCTAACTGAGGTATATTCAATGCCTGTGCATTTTCTAAAATGAAAGTCCAGATTAGAGGGAAGGGGAAGAATTTTCTTGAGGCAACAAAAATGCACCTGACAGACATGGAGTAGAGGCCCTAAATTATTCTTGTTCATCTAGAGGATGATTTCCTTGGCATTCCTTAAAAGAATGCAACAGCATTTCTGTGCATATGCAAGGGGCAAAGTGCCAGTCCTGTTATGGACCAAGCTCTTCCAGCAGCAGAAGATGAAATAGCATCCTGATGCTGAACAATCAAACTGTGGGTTGTTTGAAATGTCAAACTTGCCTAAATGTTAAACCAGAGCATACAGCAAGGTAATCTTGCAGCCCACAAAGGCATCAAAGATGGTTGGTGTCCACACTTACTCCTCAAAAAAACCCTAACATAATTTGCAAGCAAATACTTCCCTCAAGTATGTGCTGCACTTGGTTTAGGTGCTCTGGATGTACTCCACTATACAGTTCCTGGCACTTAATTGAAGATGATCAAAATGAAGCTTGCAAATGTTCACTGTCCAATTCACTGGCTGCTGCCCATTCCAGATTACTCTGCATCTTTTTTTTGTTTGTTTTAATACAGCTTACAGTAGGCAAAAAGTCACAACTCTTCAACAGATGGGAGAAAGGTAGGACTGTAGTAGAACACTACAGGATAGACACATGTGCCTTCTACTGGTGCCAATCTGATTGCAAGGTCCACTTTTACTGACTGCAGCACAACAGCTCCTGTTTTGTCTTTCTATGTCACCCAGGAAACAGAGATGGGATGTTGCTTCATCACATATCAGAACATTCAAACTGCTTTAGCCCCATGGATGGATACAGCAGAAATGTGTAAACTGCATTGCCAGTCACTCAGGTGCAATCCTGCCTGCAGCTGTAGGTCCTGATTACAAATCTTTGTAAGCCTACTCCTACCTTGCTATCACACAGTGTTTTCAAGGTCTAATTTTTTTGCCGTTTCTTTATAAAATAATTATATTTATTACCTTGCTCCTCCATCTCACCTCTAAATCAGACATATACCTTCTCACCTGCACAGAAGTAAAGCCTCTTTATGCAAAATAAGGGTATAGGCATATTTTAATAGATTCTTCTTTGAAAGATACCGTATGTACTCTATCCACATTCATAATGAAAAAAAGCAATGCAGCTTCCAGCTGAGACTCAGTTTTGCACTGCCCTAGCTATCTCTATTTAGAAATAACTTAGCTGAATCTCTGTGGATCTCAGGTTTGACTTGCCATTACAATAGTATATAAAATATATATCCGGAAAATGTCTAGAACTAAGCTTTTTACAGTTTGTGCAGCAAACAATAGCGGCCTCTGTGACATAATAATAAAAAAATATATATTCCAGATATCAACCTTTTGATAGCAAAAACAACTGTGTGAAAAGGAATTACAAGCATAAATTGGCAAACTGTCTTGCAGACTGAAGCACGCTTAAGTTTTGCCTATTCGTATTTACTGGTTCTGTGGATTGAGAATGGAGGGTGGAAGGATTAAAACCTACTGGAAGAAAGCAGAACTAAAGCTAGAAGAAACGTCTGCCTCATTGTAACATATGCACATTTTGCTTTTTCAGAAGGTACGTGATGGTTCAGCAGGTCAAGCAAGCACTTTATGAGTCAGTCCCAAGCTAGCAAAGACAGTAGAGCCTGATTTCCTCAGACAACTCCTCTGTGTATTTCCCTGAGACAGTCTGATGTGCAAACTTCTCTAGGTACTATTGTTGTGAGTCAGTCAAGTAGTCACTGCATGTCATGCCATGCATCAGCTGTCGCTGCATGATAGCATTCGTTCCACTGAACAGTAAATTAAACCTCCCCTGAGTGCTGGCTGTAGTCTGTTCTGAGGCTTACTATCACTTAACATGTATTACTCTATGCTCCACACACAGGAATTCAGAACTAGCAATGCAGACACAGAGATTCTCACTTGAAATCTGTCCTGAAATACAGATTTCCCTTTTTAAATCCCCTTTAAATATCAAATCTATAAGACTCTGCACTAAAGGATGAGCTCACACCCAGGTGGACAGAGAGGAGCAGAATAAATGAAACTCCCATGATAGCTCATGCTTAAACTGATCTGCAGGAGATAGTGACTGGCAGCTCAACGCTGTCTGCTCTTCCTGGAGCCCTATTAAGAAAATAGATACATTTTGTGGGAGAAGCAATAGAGGCATATTTTCAACTTGACCTTTGTTCTGTAGGGAAAACTACTTTCTTGCATTAAGGGTTGTGACATTTCTTACTTAGAAAAATGTACTGCATCTGAGAATTTTATATGTCTGAGATGAAGCATGGAATTATACACCTGGAGTGGCCAGATATCAATTCTAGCTTATCCTAGATGCTCACTGTCCTCTTCTCTCTGTATTCCTTCATGCCAGCCAATTCCTTGCAACTTCCTCACCACTTCCTCTTGGCTTGTGTGAGGTATCCACAGCTTCACTCCATTTTCTTAACTGAAAGCAGGCTGTCAGGTCTTCAGCGTCAGGCACTACTTTGACATCCAGAACTATGGCCAGCTGGCCCACAATTAACATCTTCATTCTTAGCTGTGTTACAATGTCTTTTATTTATATTTAGTGTGTCTTGAAGATCCCTGTGATTAGAAATCTGTTGCGAGACATCATCCAAACTTGGGAAGCAGCAGGCAACAGCCAGGTAGCAGTAGTCCTTTTGAGATATCCAAAAAAAAAAAAAGTGTTCAGAACTTTGAAAAAAAAGCACTACAGTT
The DNA here is from genome assembly GCA_013389865.1 of Piaya cayana. Taxonomy (NCBI): domain Eukaryota; kingdom Metazoa; phylum Chordata; class Aves; order Cuculiformes; family Coccyzidae; genus Piaya; species Piaya cayana. The sequence goes on along the minus strand of WAAB01017310.1, from coordinate 20,886 downwards.
TTTAACTTTATTTGTCTTGAAACAGTAGAGGTTGGAATATTATAACTAATATTCCTGTGGTATAGAATTACCATTTTTGATCAGCTCTGCAAGCCAGCAGGAGCAACTATACAAACTGCAACAGGCCTTGCAAGAACATGACTGTGTTCAATTTCCTGCAAATTGTTTTGCTTTTGGAAGCATTGCTCAACTTTCAGTGTATATTAGCCTTGAATTCAGGCTCCTCAAGAGCAACAAAACCCTTCTTCTTTGTTCAGCCTGTGCACTGTTTACTGGCTACTGTCCCGAACAATAATCAGAATGTCAGAATAATTAAGGTCATTGCTAAATACTTGCAAAATTACCAGAGGCCACTGTGCAAGTGATCACTGCCTGAAATACAAGCTTTCCATGCGTGTTTGCATATCTAATTCAAGACAAAACATGTTGAAGTAGGTCATGTTGTGGTCTTGCAGAAACTCCCTGAGTTTATGAAAACCAAAAACAATATTAAACCAAACTAATCTGGGAATGTTCATATCACTGTTTCCTTTTATCTAAAACATAATTTACAAAAAACCACTTAGAAAAGCACAGATGATAAACTACTAATGTTATTGTATAGATCTGCTATTTAAACATATGTAGACATTTAGCTACTAATAAAATACTAATAAAATATTTAACATGAAGCAATCCTTATCAAGAGTTAGAAACATACAATAAACAAATCTATTATTTGCAGCTTGTTTGAACTGTAAGAGGGGAAGGATGAGCAACTTTTCAAAGACCCGATATTTTATATTGAAGTTCGCTGTTACATGTAGATCAGATCAATTTGTTTTGCTTTAATGGAAAGCTAGCCTCTGGCAACCTAAGTGGAACTGCTTCATGGCTTTGTATTTGTACATTCATTAATTTTTTTTCAACATGATATTTTACATCATCCAAATTTTTTTTATTACTCTATGCCAGCTTCCTGCACATCCTGTTCTACTGACTGTTATCAGAAGATTAAACCAGTATATTCTGGTGAGTTCAGGGTCATAGACTTTAGGCCTTTTTTTTCCTTACCTTTGTAAATGCTCCATATCAACACATTACCACACATGCTGCTGAATCTAAATCTGGAGGCTGGTTTGAAATTTATGCATCCTATCTTAAATATCCCTAAGATAAATTTTATGATTATTTTTCATGACTCCTCTGATTGGTACAGCTAAATTGCCAGTCCCACAGCCATCGAGAGCATTGGAGAAGGAACAGGTGAAGGCTGTGTTATGACGTGACAGCCAGGCAAAGGTACCTGAACTTGTGACACAACACAGGCAGAGACATTGGAACTGGGGATGGTGACTGCTGCTGGTGGAGGGAAGAAAGGTGGTGCTGTCAGTGCAGACAAGTTGTCATGGTCCAAAGCCAATTTTGGCAATAGATGTGTCCCATTTCCAGATAGCCTCTTCATTCCTCATAGCTGTGTGGCCTGTGTTAGCCTGAGTTGCATGCTGCTTAGTTGCTCTCTTCCTGGCAAGAACATGGAGGAATTTTTGCAGGAGAATAAGAATAATAAATACAATGAAAGGGAGGATGCTGAAAATGTACTGTAAACTGTCTCTCAGTATGACCAACACAATCAGCCACCACATCAGATTTCCTTGGCTTCCACTGCACACGCAGCCCCTTTGGTCCTCCAGAAAGCCAAGCCCTGCTGCAGCAGTTATTGGGCCTTCTGGGGCACATGACATGGAGGCCAGACACAGGCCAATCTGGGAGACTACCACCTTTCAAGGCCCTTTCCTTTCTCCAACAGCTAGCAGACTGCTCACTGCAGGTCTAAGCTCAGTCTTGTTCACAAGGCTTGAGGATCTCCTTGCACACATGGGACCCTTGAGAGTCCTTCCTCTCTTCACACACAAGTGTAGCTGGATCCTTCCTTCTAGCTGGGCACTGACGCAGTCAGTAGGACTGCACACATTGGGATTTTCCTGACGGGAAACAACTGCTCCTCGGTTTGTAAATGTCTTTAAAGAAAAACTTCAAAACACTCTTCTGAAGGAGAGATGAAAGTAGCACAAAGACACATAGAGCAAATATAGCGTCATAAAATCATAGAATAGCTTGGATTTGAAGGGACCTGAAAGATCAGCTAGTTCCAATCCTTCTACCATCAGCAGGGACACCTCCCACCAGATCAATTTGCTCAAAGCCTCATCCAGCCTGGCCTTGAACACCTTCAGGGATGGGCATTCACAATTTCTCTTGGTGACCTGTCCCTGTGCCTCACTACCCTCACAGTAAAAAAAATCCTAATATCTAATTTAAATGCCCCCACTTCCAGTTTAAAACCATTATGTCACTGCACACCCTGATAAGAGACCCACCCCATCTTTCCTATAGACCCTCTTTAAGCACTGAAAAACTGCTATATGGTCTCCCTGGAGCGTTCTCTTCTCTAGGCTGAACAAGCCCCAACTCCCTCAGCCTGTTCTCATAGATAGATCACATCCATTGCTTCTCCCATGTCCACTGGTGTGGTTACCCCATCATGGAAAGCTACTAAGTTGGTCAGGCAGGACTTGTCTTTGCTGAAGCTATGCTGGCTGCCTCTAATCACCTCCCTGTCCTCCGTGTGCTTTAGCATAGCTCCTAGGAGGCTCTGTTTTATGAATTCCCAGGCACAGAGGAGAGGCTCACAGATCAGTAGTTCCCTGGTTTATCTTTTGTTCCCTGTTTCTTCAGGACACTGTGATTCACCTGATCAGGTTCCATAGACTTTTGTATGTTCAGGTTCCTCAGGCGGTCATGAACCTGGTTGTCCCCTACAGTGGGAGGGGCTTTACCCCCCTGTTCCCCATCTTGCTGTCCATTGACCCAGAAGGGGTGAACAGAGTGGTTTTCAGTGAAGACTGAGGCAAAAAAAAGCTGTTGAGTACCTCAGCGTTCTCCTCTTCTCTTGGTACAAGGTCACCATTTTCATTCATACTGTTTGGTTTTGACCAGAATCCCTCATGGCATTTGTTCTGCTAAAAATTCCATCTTGCTTTCTCAAAATATAGAAATGGTTTTGACAGACTGATGTTGAATGTTTTGATTTTTGCTTCAAAAATTTCCAGACCAGATCCAATGATTACAAAAGAATGACACTTCACTGAACTGAGAAAGGAATATGTTTAAAGGAAAATACTGCATTTGCATAGTAAATTGTTAACCAAGAAAATTTGGTAAATATTGTCAAGACCAAGAACTATGGGGAAAGCTTGTATCTATACTGACATGACTTGTGCAGCTCCCAGGACATCTCTACCCTTGTATACTCAGGAGTTGCAGTCCTAGCAGTTTTACTCAACAGTTTGGTATCACATTTGTAACTGCAGTGTCTCCCTGCATCAAAAAACAGATGATTACACTTAATAAGTTTCTTTACTGAGTTCTTCTTGTCTACTACAACTGTGAGACAGATTGCACCAAATTGCAGTAGAGTACCAGAGGCAAAGCCATATAATTAATACAGTAGAAAATTAATTAATTTAGAGCTCAGTGAGGAGATTGGTTCTCAGCAACTCGATTCTGAATAATCACTTATGTCTTGCTTTCATTGAGTGAACAGTTTGCAAGCATCAGCAGCTACTGCAGGCAATTACATCACTGACCTATCATTCTTTCATGGCCATACCATATGGTCGATAAAAACTTAAATGGAGCCTAGCAGATGTTAAGGATACAAGTGCATGGCTGGGAATGCATAGATAGGCCCAGTGTGCATTAAATGAGACATTTTATCTAATGATAACAAATATTTATATATATCAACATATATGTAGTGAAAACTTGCAGCTATGTTTAATTTGGTAAAAAAAGCAGATGGTACTACAGAGCTAAATTTCTAAAAAGTTAATTGATTTTCTCAGATTGACTGGCTTTCTAAAAAACAGGGAGAAAAGTTCATATATTTCATCAGTTAGATTAGCAAGAAGTTTTGTGTGTAGACATTCAAAAACAGGAAGAGATTCTACTGAAAATGAGAGTAGGTAAGAATTATAATCTTAATTTTCCTGACCTTCTTTGCCAAATACATTCCATCTGTTGTTTAGGAGAAAGAATAGATGCTGCTCCACTGCTCGTTAAATGTACATTAAGAAGTCAAGAAACTCCATTTTTTAAGTCACACTGTTTTTTTTAGTACCAGCATGCATGAGGAAGGGTGTCTGAACACCTTCTTCAGTCAGCAGCACTGTCTCCAAATAGCACCATCTCTCCTCCTTCCAGGGTCCCAAGAACAAAGGAAATGCCACAAGAAATCCTAGATCCACAGGTTGCCTCTTTGATAACAGCACAAACATACCTTTCCCTCTCTTTGCCCCTTGCCTACTTTATGAAATGTGAAAAAAATAAAATGGTGGCTGGGTGCCTCACAAAATGAAGTGAAATCTTTCAAAAGTAAACAAGAAACTCAATGCTGCAATAAAGCCACCAAAATTTTATGTGCACACACACATACGTATGCACACATAAGCACCTTTCACAACTCTCAGAGGCTAGTGCTGGTCTAACTTGACATTTAGGATGGCCCACGATCTCTGTTTTTGTGACTAATGCAAATTCAAGAGCATTCTCTGAATTTTGTGGGAATTCTTGTACTCTTGTGAACTTCTCTTCCAGAGCTAAAGTACTCTGCACAGTTATTGTATCATCAGGGTTATAACAGTTATTCTTCTTCCTCATAAGGTTAAAAGGAGTTAGGTTAATTGATCTATTTTCTACCTGCAAGTCCATTTTTACACTAGCTTCACATATTTGTCTTCATATTGAGAACAGCAAAAAAAGCTGAACTTGATCATGCAACCTGAAGTTAGTGTAATAAATTTAAAGCATGGAATTGGAAATTGCAAACATTAGTCCAAATGGGAAAAAATTCTATGTTCAACAAGTGAAACTTTCACAATAAATTGAAATACTAAACTGTTTGTCATAACAAGATATTGAGTTGTGTGAAGCAACTAAGAAGTCGAGAATTCCAGAAAGATAGAATTAAAGAAATACAGAATTCAAGAATTCAAGAAAGAAAGGGAGGAAGAAGGAAAGATGAAGCAAAGAAAGAAAGAAACTACCACACTAAAATTGTGCCATGATAATGAAAGTAGGAGGGAGAGCAAGAACTTTCCCTTTACTGTCAATGTTACAAATGTGGGACTGCTAGCCACCCTGCTCATATGAGTGCGCTGTACATTTTTTGGGGTTGGGTCTACAGTACAACAATAGACTTTAAATAATAAAAAAAGAGAAGTGAATAATTTCAGAAAGCACTGGGGACATAGGCCAGGTGGAAATCTTTGATTTTGTGTATTTTAAGTGAAGAAACCACTGACACCTGCTAAATGTGTATTTTTACTGAAATTCTGTATTGATTCTAAAACCCAGAAATACCCTGCTGCCTTGTGATGCAGGGAAAATTCAGTACTTTGAAGAAGAATGTGTTGCATTTGTGTAGAAAGCTTGAGAGTGTGAACAGTTGATTTCCCAGCACCAGAATGCAAGAAAACTGGGACTTGAGGCATATATGTCTTTAAGAGTACCACAGTATCCTAAGGGTTGCTCATTCCGTTCCCTCAAGTATAGTGGAACTATCAGGTCTCTCCAGGAAACCTACCGCATTTTGGAAAGAAGCCTAATAATTCTAGATGCCTGAAGTCATACTGTACATTTGAGGTCAGCAGTATAGTAATGTATGCTTCCTATCACAGCTTAAGCTTTGAGCAAGACTCAACAAATGCATATGTGGCAAAACACAGCTTTATCTTTCCATCTCCATGGAGGGCAAAATAAACAGAAGGATATACTACTAAAACCCCCAAGCTCGTTAATGCACAAATATATTGCAGTCACACACAAATATACATATAAAATCAGCCACTGTGTTGCCTAAACATAGCAAAAATGGCACACACAAGTTTCCCACAGTTGAGTTAGCCAATATGGTTTGTGGCAAAAATTCACAAACCTTTGCTGCTCCCACCCCACCTTGTGAAAATACATGTAACAAATCACAAAGGGTAAAGTACTAGTCTCATATCTGTAACAGTTTGGCTCTGAGCAGTTTTACCCTCTGAAAACAGGCAGAGCATGCCCTTCCCATGTCCCCAGTTCATAACCTAACCTTTCAAGCTGAGGTTCAGATATGCTTTTCTCACAGAAAGGTCTGATTTGTCAGTGCTGCTATCAACTTGCTACAGCTTTATAAGGAATTACAACATAAACGTCATTTTGAGCAAAACTGAAGAGACTCGTCTCCTTTTCTCCACAAACTGCAGTGTACCTGTTCATACCAGAGTTATTTCTTCTCATCATATCTTTGCCCTTTTCAACTGATTAAAAGGGTTAGGATGCCCAGGTATTCAACTGAAGTCTATAAGAGTGCAGCATGCTTAATGTTTTTCCCAAGGGATAACAAGAAGAGGAGTGGTAGGAGGGACGGTCTCTTATGTCCACATCACACCACTGCTCCAGAATAACTCGACTAGTGGACTATGGGGAGAACAGCAAAGTGAGACTTCACTCCTGGCTTGTTCATGCTGTCTTCTTCCTTTTCCACCCAGTGACTCTCAATCTGCAATTTTGTGAGCAATCTGGGTGTTCCCAGCTCTCCCCTACACATGTTTTCAAGGGAATTAGTTAGCTGTTACAGCCTTCCGCCTTCCTGGAGGATCAGTACTACCTAATGAGCCACGAAGGAGACAGAATACTGCGCTAATGACATTTGCTGAGGATTTTAAGCAGAGAAGAAGTAAGGAGAAGAGAGTAGGAAAGCACTTACACAGGCCTAGTGTAAGTCATCATGACTCATCCATACCTGCTTGAAAGAGCAGTGGTAAACAGAAACAAACACACACACACACACAAAAAAAGTATTTTCAGGTCAGCATCTGCTTCACACTTGCAGGAAACAAACACACAAGAAGGCAGGATAATTTATTTTCATAATTAGTGGTTTGATTGTGACCAAAATGTCAGGCCTGTATTAAATGAAACAGAAGAACTGCTGCCCATCTGAGCAAATCTGTACTTCTTTGTGTGTCAAGGTAGTTCAACACTTTCAGAAGAACTCAGCTTGTTGAGAACTGAGCTATTTTTAAAGAAGAGAATATAAACAAACCCCAAAAACCAGCTGTAACCAGTGCTGCTGAAATTATTGCATTCTTTAGAAAACGTTCTACAATTCAGCAGAATTGTGTAAGGGTTAAGAAAGAGCAGGGGAAAAGCCACTGCAGACTGTTTCTTCCAAAGGAGATTCCTGCCTCTCCATACAGGTCCATGCACATGAAAGCAGGCCACAGAGCTAGCCATACTCTTTGAAGATAGTTTCTTTGCTTCATGGTTGTTTAAGCCTAAAACCTGAAATATTATTAAAAAAAAGTTTAACCCCACAAAAATATGTGATCTTCTCCCTAATGTCTTCCCCTTTCTAATATGTGTCACATTACACTAAGACGCATAGAGAAAGCCAATTCCTCTACATAGAATTGGTTTTCTTCTAAATAAATATATATACAAAGAAGGAAAACATGGTTTTAAAACTGGCCAGAGCTTTAGCTCTACACAAATTTCCTTAATTATATTTCCATTGCAAACAGAGAGCTCAAAAATGCCTCCAGAGCTAGTATTTCAGCAGCTAGTCTAAATTACACAGGAATTGTTCCGCTGTTGAGATGAACATCTGAACTTCCTGGTGATTCTTTGAAACAACTTCTTGAGATTATGAAATTAGGTAGGAAACAGAGTAGCTGAGCACATTTTGCGGTGTTTCTGTTTCTTCTTGCTTCAGGCTAGAGCAGATAAACCATAAAACCAACAATTAGATCAGGCAAGCCTCTTGAGGTTTCTGGTTTTCCCAGGCACTTTCTGCTTTTCACTCCTTTTTAAGAATTTAGAGGAAACCCTAGCTACACACTGCTGTTTCTAATGACAAGCTTTAAAACTGGTATGGGAGTGTGGATGCAGCTGTGATTCAACACATGATCAGGTAATGACTTCTGTGCTCTGGAAAATAGAAATATTTCACCACAACAGTAAAAAAAATGGCTGTCCAATTCAAATTGGTCAAGTTAATAAGAAACTGATAATTTTATTTAGTGTATGTGAACCTGATTTCTTCATGATTCTGTTAATACTACCCTTATTTTAACAAGCTGTCTTGTTAGAATGGTTTCTTAATAATTCTGACTCTGGTGTTTCTGTGGGAAATATCCATAGAGATTATTGATTAAAACAAGGAAATAACAAAATTGACTTTACTTCATATAAGGATAAGAAATTCCATGCCAACGAAGCCAAAGGTCAACAAAAAGGCAGCACAGAACAGCTGGTGACAAAGTCCTTCTGCTTTTGAATACATAACTAAATAAATGTCTTCTCATCTCAATGCTCCTTTCCTTTCCAAACATGGGTAGAGGCAAAGCAAAAGGCAGATATATGTATTTTGGGTTTGCAATTTCTTTTTAATGTTAAGTGACTCTCTGAAATGATCAGATGACTTAACTCATATGAACGCTTTATTATTATTTGGTCTGTCCGGGAAAGCCAATGCCTTGAAATTTTAATGCTGTCTCTGTGCCCTTTAGTAGTGCTTGACAGAGGTTAAGAAGTCTAAATATATGTACAATACTGTATTTCTGTATTTATGCACCATGTGTGTGGGAAGATTTTACAAAGAAGACAGCCTAGATGCCGTGAGACTGCTTAGTGCTGAGCAACTGGCAAGACCTTGAAGCAGAGAGCCGAAAAGATAAACACCAGGCCAGCTGCTATGAACCCAGCAGCTAGTTTGGTGGGAATGACCAGCAGTTAGAAGAAAAACAAGGGAACTGAACTGTCAACATAGCTAACTTTAGCATAACTTGATTTCTTAGCATACGCAGTAGTTTAGCCAATAATATGTTAGCAATAGCTTTATGGACAGCTAACTTTATTTTACCAATAATACACTGTAATCACCCTCGGGGGGACAAAGGGATTTAACAGAAGGGGGTATATAGAAAGGCAGCTAAGCTGAATAAACATGCACTTGCTCACCAATCAGATGGATCTCTGCCTCTGCTTTTCAACACATGTCCTAAGAATACCATGTATCTTTTTGAAAATCAGTAAGTTTTGGCCTTACTGTTGTCAAGCCTGTGCAAAAACTAGGACCTCACTTTTCTTAACCAATTGTTTTCTTTCTGAGTGTGAGAATTGTACTTCTGGCCAGCTTTGTGGAAGGACCTGGGGTAGTGCTCTGGCCACTTTGTCCTCATTGGATCAGTATTTAAAGCTAGACTCTAGTTCAGCTAAATTGCTTGTTTTGCTAAAGTCTTGATTCTTACTTGAGCTTTTACTGCCCCTGCTAACATCACATCCACACAAAATGTTGTTGCAATGTCACCACTTGTTGCAGATGGAAACTGCTGTGTAGCCTGGTCTTCAGGTGTTCACTTCTGTGCCGTTTGGTCTAACTCCTAATAGCAAGAATGACCAAACTCAGACTATCCTGCAACAGTGTGGAGAATGGCAGCTAAAAAAAAAAAAAATCTGGTGTAGATGTGGCCTGTCAAGGACACAATCAGGAGCCAACTTTCCCAAGTAATAAAGCAGGAATATGTATGCTTGGTTGTGGGTGTACAACCAAATGAAATTTTGCTGATGGTTTAATAATTGACCAGGTTGTTTACAAAATTGTTTCTACCTCCCTCTGTAGAATCAAGGCAAAAACGTTATTACATAGCTGCTGTGTGCATGATGATGGCATTGAGCATTAAGTCATTAAGCTACTGATATTTGGTTGTATTGATTGCCTGAATCCTGTTGCTTAGAGTTTGTACAGAGAAGCAATGACATAGAGCAGTGTGTTGCAGTATTGTAGTTAGTCGCCCTGCACAGTTTCCCAACAGCATACATATAGTGACTACAGAATCACAGAATCATTTAGGGTGGAAAAGACCTTTAAGATCAAGTCTGACCATAAACCTAACACTGCCAAATCCACTAGACCACGTCCCTGTGTGCCACGTACACAAATCATTTAAAAACATCAGGGATGGGGACTCAATCACTTCACTGGGCAACCTGTTCCAGTTCTTGACAACCTTGTGAAAAAAAAGGTCAACTTCAAAACAAGGACAATCATTGAGCAAGCACTGAAGCATTCAGGCACATGAAAGCTAGATATAAAGAAGAATTTTTTTAGAATGAACTGGTGAAAACCCAAAACAGTTTGTCCAAAGAGGTGGTAGAAAATTCAGTTTGGAAATATTCAAGATCAGGTAGGACTTGGGTCTGAGCAACCTGATCGAGTTGATGATGTCCCTGATTGCTGCAAGGAAGTTGACTAGATGAAATTTAAAGGTCCCTTTGAACCCAAACCATTCTGTGATTCTGTTCTAAGATTCTTCCTTCAAGAGCAAAGCATATCATGCAAATGTATTCAGATCACTACTCTAGTCAGGTTATCACCCTTAGATTTTGATTGTGGATAAAGATGGCAGTATTTTAACCTGTATTATGCATTCTCCTCTGTTCATTTTAACCTGTACTATGTATTCTCCTCTGTTCATCCCACATATTGTCAAAATAGTTGAAGTATCAAATTTCAATAATGTGCATTTGTATCAAGTGTTCCAGAAATTACTGAGCTTTTGTTTAAGATTATTCTGTCACAAATGCATATAAAATTGCATTGGAACATGGGCCCTGAACAGGCATATCCTAGATAGTACAGATCAGTGTATCTTTGTAAAGGGTACAAAGCAGTCCTTCTTCAGTAAAATTAACTGAAGATGAAGCCATAGACAGGCTTCAATCATCTTCTTCCTTTTTGGAGTTTGTCTCTCCTCACATAACCTTACACTGATTCTGCAGTCCTTGAGTGCAAGGACTGCATTTTTATCCAGCCATACCTTCAGGATGAGGAAGGGGAATATTTATTCTATATGCTCATATCCATTTTAATATTTGTGTAGGATAACAATATTTTTCAGAACTAATATTTTTTAAATCTACTAGAGTACAAGTGTATAAATTAGTGCCCCACTAATGAGGATGGCCAGGCAGACGGGTATATAGATACTCCAGAGAAGGTTTGTCCTCAGTGTTACTAACATCTACTCCTTTCCTAGGAAAATACAATGCAGCTCCTACTCACTGGTCTTTGCTTATGAAGATCAACAACAATTCAGATGTGTTGGAACTGCTATATTTAAATACATAACCTTTAATTGTGAGATAACTCTTATCAGCAACTCAAATGTGGATTTGGAAGACTCAGCTTTAGCTAAAATAATCATCCATTTCATTACTACAGTTAAGATGCTCATATTCAGAAGTATGATCTGCTCCACTGCTCTGTGCAGTAACACTCACTTTAACACACACATTATACAGAAATTTTTCTGATGATCCACCTGAATATGATGAAATTATCAGAGGCAATCACCACATCGTCATAGCTACCTGCTGAATGTAGTTGTTATATAAACTACATTACCCATCATCCTAAGGGAAGTTGTCAGGGCAGCCTGAATGTTTTTGCCTCAAACATTTTGCCACAGCGAGAAGCCACACGGCTTCCATGGGGTCGGCTCTTTCCTGTCCGCACCGCCCCTCCTCCCCCTGGGCGGCTCTCTCTCTGGGGAACCAAAAGGAAGGGGAAGTGCAGGGGCGGGTCAGAGGCCACGCGGCCAGTGCTGGAGGTAGAAGCCACGCGGCCGGCGCTGGGGTCAGTCGCCATGTGGCCGGGTGTCCTGGGGGTCGCCACGTGGTCACGGGGAACGGTCACCTAGTGGCCGTGCAGACGGGACGTGCAGCCACCTTGCTGGTCAGGAGCCTTAAGTGGACAGCCTATGCTGCGCCTGCACTGAAATACAGACCGGCACTGGAGCAACCCAAACTAGCAACTTGTGGTTCGAAGAAACCCACTGAAACCCCTTGTCTTTCAACTGAATGGGTCGTTAGAGGCTTCGGCATGAACTAGCAACTCGTGGTTTGAAGAAACCCCCCTGAAACCCCTTGTCTTCCAACTGAATGGGTCGTTAGAGGCTTCGGCGTGAACTAGCAACTCGTGGTTCGAAGAAACCCCCCATGACGCCCTGTCTTTTGACTGAAGACGTTGATGGTGCATAGATCTGGGACGTGGCTACCCCTTCTTTCTTTCTCCCTTGGTCTCGATCTCCTTATCCCCTCCACTTTGGAAGGTGTCACCACCATAAACAACGTGGACCTCCATTATCGACTTCAGTTCTGCGGCAACTGCTTAAGTCACGGGGTGGAGTGTGAAGTAAGACTGTTTTTGCCTTAACCACTTTGCCTGAAGACTACCTGCTTATGCATCATGTTCAACAGAAGGACAACACAGGAGCAGGCATCGTGCTCTCTCGCTTGGATGGACTCCGGGCCCAGAGCTGACGGCGGCAGAGTGTAGGCAATGCAGCACCATGTTCAACTGAGCAAGCTGCACCCTAAAGTGTCAGCACTATGGACAACAGGGGTCTGAGTTTTCGATTGGATTCCTGTGACAAATGTTTAAGTCACGGGCTGGAATGTCAGGGCAGCCTGAATGTTTTTGCCTCAAACATTTTGCCACAACGAGAAGCCACACGGTTTCCCTGGGGTTGGCTATTTCCTGCCCGTACCACCCCCCTCCTCCCAGGTGGTTCTCTCTCTGGGGGGCCGAAAGGAAGGGGAAGTGCAGGGGCGGGTCAGAGGCCACGTGGCCGGCGCTGGGGTCGGTCACCATGCGACCGGGTGTCCTGGGGGTTGCCACGTGGTCGCGGGGAATGGTCACCTCGTGGCCATGCAGACGGGACGCGCAGCCACCTTGCTGGTCAGGAGCCTTAAGTGGACAGCCTCCGCTGCGCCTGCACTGAAATACAGACTGGCACTGGAGCAACCCAAACTATGCGACCGGACCAAGTGGTGATATCGTTTCTATCTCTCTTTCTGTCCTTTCTCCCTACCTCCCCTCCCCCCCTGACCTCCCGGCGTGTGTCTGTTTGGATCGTAGGGGTTATAAGCCGCTGGGGGTTTATTTTTGTAACTCCGGGCGGCTGTGTACCTCGGCTTGTTTTTGTGCCTCCTGTAATAAATATTATTTTCTATTCACCCTNTCAAATACTGTGTTTAGTTCTGGGCCTCTTACTACAAGAAGGATGTTGAGTCTCTGGAGTGTGTCCAGAGAAGAGCAACAAAGCTGCTGAAGGGGCAGGAGAACAAGTCTTACAAGGAGCGGCTGAGAGAGCTGTTTAGCCTGGAGAAGAGGAGGCTGAGGGGAGACCTTATTGCTCTCTACAACTACCTGAGAGGAAGTTGTAAAGAGGAGGCAGCTGGGTTCTTCTCCCAAGTGACAGGGGTCAGGACAAGAGGGAATGGCCTCAAGCTGCACAAAGGGAGGTTCAGACTGGATGTCAGAAAGAAATTTTCACAGAAAGTGTCATTGTGCACAGGAAGAGGCTGCCCAGTGTGGTGGTTGATTTACCTTTCCTGGAGGTGTTTAAAAGAAGGGTAGAGAAGGTGTTCAGGAACGTGGCTGATAGGAATGATTGGACTCAATGGTCCAAGAGGTCTTTCAAAACCTGGTGATTATATGATTCTATGGTTCTACGAATCTAAATTCAGATGAGTATACAATATCATAAAGATATGCCCATTAAAACTTTATATGAAGGTTCAATTCTTTTTTCTCAAAATAAATCAAAGCCTGCCATTCAAGATAAAGATTCTTAAATAACATCTAGAAGGGCTTACCACAAAACTTTAGCTTTCTACTAAAATGTGCTGTATCCTGTTACTCTTAAAAATTGTATGTTTGCTGTTTCAATATCAACTGAATGTGCCAATGTCCTTTTGCTTCCCAATTGTATTTTTCATTTACCGAGTACATTTGTATTATCAAGTTTTTCAATATATTTTGATAAAACTGTCTCTGTGGTTAAGGAAAGTATTTATGTAGTCCCACAGCATGCTGAACAATGAATCACTTTCTTCTCTTGCTCTGAAAAAAATGATTATGACAGCACCAAGAAGGTGAAGAATTCAATTTACCCTTCATGTTCAAGGCTGCACAGTAAATCATGGTACAGTTAGTCACCATAGTAGGGATCTGGCAAGCACATGAAGATTTAATGCAGTTACCACCTCTCTTTCATTCTGCCTCCTGTCCTCTGAATGTCCGTTCACTGTCTTTTCAAGAGTTCATTCAACTTCTAATTCCTTACATCACTTCCTGTATTTTCATTCTGACAAAATTACTTTGTACTCACCATTTGTGTTTAGCATGGATCACACATGTCCAGTATTATAAAAAGAAGGCTGTGTTATTAACCATGTTGTTATGTTGCATATATTTGTATTTAAAAGATTCTTTTATGCAATATCATTACCAAAAAATCTCTGCAAAATTATAATAAAAATTTTTTAGTCTGTCATAGCAGGGAAGGGGAATTCTTAAGTATATAACAGTTATGCTGATTTTTAATGTAAATATGAAATAATCAGGTCAAAGTGTTGCAGTAACACTTGCTAGAAACTGCTTCACATACCAGCGTTTCCTACACTGATTTTAAGTTACTTGCTTTTACTCTAGTCTATCCATTCCTTTAGTTTTATAATTCCAGCTAGTAACCCTTTCAAAATTATATGTTTGAATGCAGGCTCCAATTTGTAGTTTCCAGAACAACCCAGAAACCATAGTAGATGGCGGCATTCATGAATAAATGTGACCCATCTGACATTGGCTACTGTGGTCAGGTCTAAGACACTGGCAACTGCCTCAACTTGTATGGGATAAAAATATTAAAGATTAAGATGGTGATGATGATGACAATGATAATGCCTAGTTAGTCTTGAGAGGTAAGTTCACAATTAGAATACAAAACCTCCCATAGCAACAGGCTGATAAATCAAATTATACTGCAGAATATTGCATATCAGCAGCATAGCACAACTCAGTGTAGATGAACAGGAAGCAGTGAGCACTGATTTAAGGATATATTGCAAGGCTTTCTACACAGACTTTTTACTTTTGCAGCTGGGCTACAAATGAAAGTTCAGTAGAGGAGAAGATACAGCACAGTGATCTTTCACAGATGTGAAATTCACTGGGACTGGGAATAATGACTAAGGGTAAGAGATCTTTATGGCAAGCTGCTGAATTGGGTGACATTACATCACATTAATAATACAAATGTGTATTGTGGAGGCAAAGTACCAGAAAAACTGTATTAACCCAAATCAGAATACTCAATTCTGTAGTAAGCACTTAAAAGATCTAAAAAAGAACTTAGAATTCTATCACTTACTAATGACTCACATTTTTACCTCCGTGTTTTCCCTTAGTACTGAAATCTTGCTTACATCTTGAAATCACTCCATATGTTCAGTTTGAAAACTGGAGTCACATGATTTTTGTAATGTGTGCCTGTATTTTATGTAATCTGGTTATCTATGGAACTTACATGTTCAAAGTACATTGGAGAAGATAAGCAGTAAGTGCAGGTTCCTTTGTATCTGACTTTAATTTTTCATAACACTAAAATTGTAGTCTCATTTATATTGAAAATCTGCTGTTTGAATCAGTGATGTGTTTTGATTTTGGTTTGGTTCATTTTTTTTCTTTATGACAGAGATTCATAGAGGTTTCTGAGCAATTAGGCCAAGTTTAGGTACTCCTGATGTGACACTAATTCTTGCTTAACTATAAAAATGGAAATGCACACATCTGTTTGCAACATTAAATGGTTCAGTTCTTATTCTCAATAAAACAAGAACTGTTGACTTTCTCTGTGTTAGAGAACTAGGTAGGAAGTTCTATTCAGAAATGAAGGCACACCTTGCTTAAACTGACATTATCCCCTAATGTGACCTTGTTTATTTGAATTACAAGAGCATCTGGAGATAGAAACAAGCAACAGCATGCTAGTCCCTCATCAAGTATGACCACTATATAACTGCCTAGATTTTGCCAAGTACATCAAGCAAATGAGTCTCACCATTAGATGAAGCACAGTAAAATTTTGACAAAATGAGTTCCCAGAGGGTTTCTCCCAGTATGAGCAGTTGTTAGACTTGTAATCTTTCACAGATTTTTGCAAAAGTGAATTTTAAAGGCAGGGATAAGTGGAAGGGAGGGTTGCAACTTCAACATCAGTTATAGTTTCTCTTCTTTTTAAAATAGTCAAAGGAAGGGAAGGTGTTTGTGTGACAGGTCTCCCCAGTATGATATTATTACAGCCTGCCTATTTCATTCCTGCAAGGAGTTTTCTTCATTTTTTTGTTGCAGTGATAACTGATGAGGGACTGTGGCAATGAACAGTTTCAGGCTCTTTCAGATCTGAGGACTTCTCTCAGGTACAAAATCTGTGCAGTATAGTCTGCATATTAGAAAAATCACACTGGAAATTCAGGCTTCCCCCATTTACTTGTTGATTAGCTTGGGAGCTCAGGCAGAGCCATCAGTCAAATAAAACACCATACCTGATGTCTTCCAACTGACTCTGGAAAGCCTAAGACACTTCAGATTGTCCTCGGGATTTTTTTGAAAGTGAGTATATTACTACTTGGAATAACTGGTTTGATGATGTGATTTTCTGGGGCTTAATCCATTGTCCTATCTTTTCTGTCTTCACAGATAAGCTTCACATTTATTCTGCTGAGGTAAAGAAACTAGCATATATACTCAGATATATACAATATCTGAATTGTTCTAACTGATGTACACAATTTGTATTTTCTAAGATGTGAATGTCAAGTAGTGACATTCACAAAAATCTTCTGTGAATCTTCCGTCTTTGCATTTCTTTTAGAATGACCAATAAATAACTAGAGAAAAAAATGGGAGCTCTTGATTTGTAGAAGGGACAATGGCTGTAAATTCTTTCCCTGAAAGCACAATAGAAATCTGCATGTTTATCCTTTTTCCTTTATAGATCAATTTGAATGAAACTGGGAGAGAAGAACAGGAAACATACTAGTGTGAGTGAGTCAAAAAGTACTTCTAAGAATTATACATAAAATCTATCTGGGGAAGAGTAAGGAACAATATTCATTGAGTTCAGGTGCTAGCTTCCTTTACTGATAAAAAACAGTTGCAACTATGACACAAGCACGATGACTGCACTTTGCAGGCAGCAGTAGCAGCCTTATTGGCAAAGTACTGCGGTACTGAAGACACTCAAATACCAAGTGAAAAATCTACTTTTTGAGTTGACAACGTTCCTGAAAATATTTACTTACTGATGATTTGGGTGTGTACAAATGACAAGGAACAAGCTATCCCTGCTTCACTCTCAGATTCCATCAAAGTTAACCTCAGCTGAGGAGAATGAACATGTTTTCAACTTTAAAGACCCACCATATTTCCAGTGATAGTTTTCACAGCCAATAATGAGTCATACAAAAACATAAGTAAAACTTGGTTAGGGTTTTTTAAGCCTTTGTAGATCTTTATACTCACTGGTGTCAAATTCAGTATCCCATTTTTTGGGCTTTGGAGCAAAACTTTCTTCCAGCACTGTAGAGCTGGATCTTAAAAGGGGCAGACTGATGCTCAGTACTGAAACACATCACCCTGTGCTAAGTATATGGCTGTATAAACCTAGAGAAGTGAGTTTATAATGCTCCTGGGGTTTTACTGCTCTGATTCAATTGTTACCTAAAATAGGGTTAGTGCAGTCCTGTATGGAGCAAGTAGCCCTTGTGGGCTCCACTGGAAGACATTCACCCACTGCTGTGCTGTGGAGATATGAGTGCGTGAATCTACTGGATCTCAATGTTATGTCCAAGTATTTTCTCAAGTTCAAGTTACTGAAGAGAGGACCGAGATCATTCCTGGAAAGGCAGGTGGGAGTGGAAAATTACAACAGGTCCCATTTCACTTGAAGAAAAGAGCCTGTAGTGAAGAATAGAAAGATTATTGAAGGTCACCCACAGGGGTTCCCACCTCAAATGTCACAAAAGAGACTGGAACAGTCCTCTCTACAACATATCATCTCTGATAAATTGAGGCAATACACTACTGCTGTTTTCCCAAATGAATGTTTCAGTATTATACTGCTTACCTTACAAATGTAATATGCATGAAAATAACTGAGTAGACCAATAGGAAAAGTGTAAGAAAAAGGTATGTTTTGAAAACTCTTCCAAGGATATCATATGAACTTAGTGTTTTTATGTTAGAAGAATTAAGATAGAAAGTAAGTTTTTTTCACAAAGAAGATGTTGAGTTTTGGATGTTGCTTTAGTCTTTGGTCACCACATGAGAAGCTAAATGCTCTAAAAAATGATAGCACAGCCTATGGTTGTATGGCCTGGGGGACACCAATATGGTCTTGCCACAAAAGCCTCACAGATCTGGGAATATATTAGGCCATCTAAGGACCAATGTCATTTCTATGACCTTGAAAATGTGGCAAGGGGCTGATAGGTGTTGACTTTATGGTAGAGAATCAAAAAAGCATCCTCCAAAACCAATGCTTAGAAAATATGTCAGATTTTTTTAGTGAAGTGAACAGTGATCTAGGTGGGACTGATCATTTAGGAAGGGAGCAGGTGGCACTGGGGAATCCTGGCAGAGACAAGACCACATACTAATGAGTATTTTGAAAGTAAGAAGGGGGCTGGGAATGGGCAGATGGAGTTGTGTAAAGGCTGGAAGCAGTATGGGCAAAGGGGGCTTCATTTCAATTACTATTTTTTTAATTGAGAGTATTACAAACATGAATCAGGTGGGACTGGGCAGTTGTGAAAGGACATCTGGGGCAGGATAAAGGATGGCAGAGATTTGGGATGAAACAGAGGGACACTGCTTTGTAAGGGTGCTTGACAGCAGCATGTCATATCTACCCAGGCCTGGAAACCAGCTGGGGACTTCTCTTCCTCAAAGATGCTTTGTTTATCCCTGAGTGAGTATCCTGGGCCAAGTGTAGATAATGCCACTCACAATGCTTCACTTCCATGTGTGTCACAGAGCAGTTAGTGACATCCTCCATGAAAATGCTGTGCATGTGGTTTCTGCGCAGAATCATCAGCTAGGATTGTGTTCTCTTAATGCTTTTCAACTACTTGTGTTGTTCAAATATTGCAAATGCAATGTAAACATTTGAAAATGTTCTGTTTTAACATCTTGTTTAATACACAGTAGAAATAATCTGTCATTACTTATGTAGTGCCTTTATTTCACATGTTTATTTGGAGTTTTGAGCATTTTATATCAAATATAGTGATCTACTGTGTCAGCCACACTGACAGACATTAAACCTGAAACTTGTCATATACTTAAAAAAACCTGCAGAGTTGTTTTACTTGTAACAAGAGAATAATCTCCTTAAAAGATAGGAAGTCATTCAGGTCCAAATACACTGGCCAACATGAACAACAAAGGGTTTTAATGTGATCTTTCATGAGTACATAATTGAAATACAGATGATTTATTAATATCAACAGCAGAAACTCTGCAGCTGGCAGCAGTCATATTTCTAAGGAGTACAGAGCATAGGCTGATGCATCTATAAATGTTTATAAACATATATAGATACAACTGTACAGAAAGTGAGAGTCATCAGTTACAGTTGCTGTTATCTTCTAAAGGCAGTATTAAAAAATCAGTTAAGACCACTTAAGCTGAAATTCTGACATGACGACTTTGGTTTGCATCCACACGGTAGTGATAACCATTTTCATCCAAGCAGAGTAAAAATATGCTGATCCTTTGAATATCAATAGATTTGTAACAGTTTTGTTTCAGTCAGGGATCATGCTTGTTGATGCTATCATCTTTTGCAGTAATATAGCTTCTCTTTATTTTAAAATATTTTCATTTATAATATATGCAGTAAGAAGTAGCATATTTGTTGCTGCAAGGTGACACAGAGTTTGAGTCCTCAATTGAAACTCCTTAATGAAGTATTTAAGCAGTTGTCCTTAAAGGGGAAAAATTTAAGCCTTGTTAGGAAGTGATTTGCAAGTAACTCCAATGATGTCAAGATTTGCACCTAAAAATTTTTCTTCTACAACAAATATCCCTTGCACACTTGAAGTTTAACATGAGTCTCCTCTCCAGATTAAACTAATCTGAATATGTCGTTCTTGTTCTGGTTTTCATGTTTTTCAGATTATTTCAGTTTCACTCCATTCAATTCCTTTATTAGTCTATGTATTTCTTGAAATTCAGCATACAATACTAGACAGTATGCTTGTCAGGACTTCACAGATTGCAACCCCAGAAAACCTACTGGGTGAATGCCCCATTCAATAATTAATTTCATACATGAAACAGTAGCAGGGCCAACACAGATCTCTGAAATTTTACTTGATTCTTCTGTTCATTTAGTAATTATTCTCTTTCCCCAAAAGCTCCACTTTGATTATGACCGCCGAAGTACTTCTGTGCAGGTGAAAACTCATCGATTTGCCTTTGGGATATTATACGAGACAGTGTCACATTCTGTCACTGTTCTCACAAGTGCAGAACTCTAGTGAGTTATAACTTTGAAAATTTCATGCTATCTAATATTAATTACTTCATTATGTCGTAGGTACTCCCATGCTATTGCTCGTTCCACTGCTTTTGACAAAATAAACTTCACTGGAAATCTATCTTGGAAGTTTGTAAAGAACACTTTAAATTTGCTTCTTGCAGTAATGAATATTAAATATAGAATCATAGAATATTTTGTGTTTGAAGGGTCCAGTAGATCAGGCTGCTTAACATCCCACCCAACCTGACCTTGAACAACTTTCCTGGGCAACCTGTTCCAGTGCATCACCACTCTCAATGTGAAGAATTTCCCCCTAATATCTAATCTAAATCTTCCACTCTCCAATTTATAGTTGTTCCTCAGACCTGCCACCACATGCTTATGTAAGAAGACCCTCCCCAGCTCTCTTGTA
>WAAB01017309.1:17886-31244 GCA_013389865.1 Piaya cayana | reverse complement strand
CACTGCTGAGATTGTCTCACTGGACTTGCATACAAATTCCCTTCCCGCTTACCATCGGGATCTTCCGCCGGCTGGATGCTCATGTACGGTTCGCCTTTCTCCATGCGTGACTGCCTCTGGCGGCTCTCTTCTTCCAGCGCGGCCTCGGCACGACTCTTTGCGTTGATGTAGGCGAGGTACGCGGGGGAGTTGTGATAGGCCTTCATCGACTCATTGTACTCTATCTGCAATGCGACCAATATTGTTTGATTGCACCACTGGACAATTTCAGACTCGGCGTTAACTCTAGTCTGTACAACTGCAGTTAACACAAAGCTACTTTGGATCCTCTGGCTGAGAGACTAAGGATCGTATTGTCACAGTCTTTCTGTGTACAAATCAGAACTTCTTCCACAGTCATTCATGTTTTGAACATGCTAACTGGGCTTTTAGACTCACAGGATCATAGAATCACCAGGTTGGAAGAGACCCATCGGATCATCGAGTCCAACCATTCCCATCAATCACTAACCCATGTCCCTCAGCAACTCGTCTACCCGTCCCTTAAACCCCTGCAGGGAAAGGGAATCAACCCTCTCCCTGTTTTAGGTACATTTCAGCTNTGATGTAGGCGAGGTACGCGGGGGAGTTGTGATAGGCCTTCATCGACTCATTGTACTCTATCTGCAATGCGACCAATATTGTTTGATTGCACCACTGGACAATTTCAGACTCGGCGTTAACTCTAGTCTGTACAACTGCAGTTAACACAAAGCTACTTTGGATCCTCTGGCTGAGAGACTAAGGATCGTATTGTCACAGTCTTTCTGTGTACAAATCAGAACTTCTTCCACAGTCATTCATGTTTTGAACATGCTAACTGGGCTTTTAGACTCACAGGATCATAGAATCACCAGGTTGGAAGAGACCCATCGGATCATCGAGTCCAACCATTCCCATCAATCACTAACCCATGTCCCTCAGCAACTCGTCTACCCGTCCCTTAAACCCCTGCAGGGAAAGGGAATCAACCCTCTCCCTGTTTTAGGTACATTTCAGCTGTAACACCTGCAAAATCTTATTATAGCTTTTTTCTTTTGAGATTTAAAAATAAAACACCTCAGAACGAGGCATTTAGGAACAAAGACCTCATCGATAAGATTAAAAAAATGAGTTAACTTACAATATTCTCAATACACCTCTGGAGTTCTAACTAGATCTTTGACTCCGTTTTCTTCTCTTTCCTTATTCCAGTACGTCATGGACCAGTTTGCTAAACAACTACTGGTTTTTCTGTTCTTTGATCCATCCCTGCGCTGGGATGATGAGAACGCTGCAGCCAGGCTACAGCCTCCTCCTGACAGCAGAACCACATCGCTATTTCACGTTCCGTGAAGGATTTTTCCCTCTGCAGTGCTTTCTTTCATCTCACTTTTAAAATACGCCACGTCTAGATTTTGTACAGTGGTTTGAGGTATTTCCAATGAAAAAATATAATTTGCAACCTTGTTAAAAGTACCTAAAGGTCTTGTTTTCTGTAAGATTCAGACTGGCATCCTACCTAGGCACTGTGAAAATACAAACAAGACGGCCCCTGCCCCAAGGAGCTTACAATCTAAACATCGTTACCAAGTTAAAAAGTAGAATTCCTTCTTTTCTTTTTTTTTCGACTTCTCTATTCATTGGGAATAAAACCAGCTCAGGTTTGACCAGGTTATAGACAGCCTGCCAGGTTTAAGCACGACACAGCAGCTGGAGAGATTTCCCTTTGCACCTTAGGATCACAGTAAGTCTTGTACGGGTCCTCAACACTTACCAGCCCGGACGCAGGAGGCAGCTGTCATCTTGTGTCACGAAGATCAGTAAAAAAACCAAACCCACAAGAAACCCCCTAAAAGCGGTAGCATTTTTTCAATTAAGAAACAAAACACTAGGCCACAGCGTGGAGTTACGCCAGATCCCACCACGAAAACCAAACCCCGCGTGACTGGAAGCCTTTTACGAACACGTTCACGGCAACAGCAGTAGTTGCAGAGCACCAGTTTGGAAAGGGGATTTTTGCTGTTGAGACAATCTTTTCAATACTGATGTCGTACAATCAAATCCGTTCATTAAACAGTTAACACCGACACTCAATTATAAATACTTCACTTTGAATTAGGTCTAAAAACCGACCAGTCACAGTTGATGTACAGTTATTTAAAAAAAAAAGTCTAAGACGTGTCAGGACATACTTCCATTTAAGTTACATACAGGGCTCTGGTGAGTGCCTCATACACCACTGCACGGGCAAGATGGATTTGTCTTCTCCGACCAGTTCCTAGAAGAATCAGCTGTAATAAACATCCCAGATTTCTTCCATTTACCTTTTCAGCTTCATATTCATTCAAATACTCTTGCTTCTCTTCATCAGTGAGATCTCGCCACATTCCTCCAATAATCTTGCCAATTTCCCATAACTTCAAATCGGGATTGGACGCCTTCACTTGGTCCCAGACCTTAACAGAAACAGCTGGAGCTTTACTAATGATATCTAAATACTTCCAAATTAAACATTTTATACTGTCATCTCAGTGTTCTTTCTGGAATCACCACGAAAAACCAGGATTAAGTTAGGAACGAGCCTGGCTAAACTATCTGGATTATTTTCTGGGGCAGGAGGTCAGTAGGAGGCCATCTACCGACACAGGCAATTGCTGAATTGGCTGGGGTTTCATGAGAACATTGCCTTTAACCCTCTTAAAATTCTCTTCTTAAATGCACATCGCTGCATCTCTGGGTAAAAAAAAAAAAAAATGCTACTGAGTAAATCCAGCAGTGGATTACGATAAAGAGCACTGAGCTTTTCAGATCAGAACGTAACATTTCACAATATGTTTCAGTCTTCCTGATCAATTTGAGTTCCAACAAGTTCTGACTCCACCAAAAAAAGGTTCCTAACTTTACAGGGAGAAAAAAAAAAACCACAAGGAGAGAGCTGCCAGTGTTATTTCTTGCTGCGCCACTTGACTTTTTTTTTTTGGTTGATGGTTTTTTTTTTTGCCTAAGAAAGACAAGCTGGTAAAGATACTTTACCAGAAGCGGAAGAATTTCCTTCTGGCTCAACCCGCTTCAGACAGGCTGACATGCCCTCCTCCCCATGCCCCATCAGATTTCGGACTCCCCAAGAGTCTCTCTCTCCTACTTTCTGTCAAACGGTTCACAGAATAGCGAAGCAAACGTTGCCACAGGGCTAGGTTGGCGAAGGAGAACATGCAAAGTCCGCTCATTGCTACTCTTCAGTCCAGCTACCAGCACTGCGCCAAGCCCAGCATAACGCAAGGAATACTTCCTTTATATTAAAAAAAACAAAAGTTCTCTCAGAAAGTCACAGGCACTTCTGAATGTGGCGGGGCGGATCCTTGTCAGCAGAGACAGCGGTAGCAAATTAGCATTTTAGAGAAAACCGTTCCCCCCTAGAAATTGGCAACTGCACGGCCAGACTACGGCTGCCTTTATCCTGAAGGGCAATGCATCTGTACTTTACAGCTCCCTTAAAGGACGTGCAGGCTGTTAGAAGTGAACGTTTAGAAGCTGAAACTAAGATAACAGCAATTAATCGTTAGCACATAGGAACACTAACTCTTTTATTTACGACTCGTCTGACACCGTGTACCCACCTTCCGGCTGTACCTCATGTAGGGCATCAGCGGCTTGTCTGGGGGTTTGGGGGGCTTTGGGATGGTGATACCCGAGGAAGCCTAGAAGAGAATCGAATAAATCCATTTGTTAATGCGAGGAACGGACAGTCTCCAGTCACGCTAGCTTCGGAAAACACTCATTCTTGGGCAGCTAACACAAAGCACGCACGCTCCCACCGAGAGAAGCAAGCAACTTCACCAAAACGATTACCCAGGCTGCGAGCTGGCGCTATAACCAGAGTTATACTGGCCCTCACAGTAGCCTTCTCCCCATTTAAGTTTGTCTTTCCATCCATAATTTTACAGAGCAGTAACTAGGTAAGTCTTCAAAAGGGCTCCGTATTCTCAAAACTGAAATAAACAGCTCAGGCATTTTCACAAAAACGCCGATGCCGGCAGCTGCTTTTTGTTTCCACTTGCGCTAAGCTACCCGCTTAACCTATTGTGACAAATTTACTGTGGCTACTCTACAGGCGACAAGACACAAGCAGAAAGTTTAAGACTGTGAAGTTTCGAGATGTTATTTTCAGTTACAAATCATTTCAGCAACAGATTTTTTTTTTTTTTTGCAAAAACTGTAATTTGGAGCCAGCTAAACTACTCGTTGTAAAAACAAACGAGAATTCTACAACTGATCTGTGCACCAAACCACTCAAATTAGCCTCTAACGACCTTCTGCGCTCTCGCTTTCCTTCAGGTTTGTGCACTGTCAAGCCCACTGCTTGGACTAAGTGTTGATAATTGGAAGTTGCTGCGTTCCCTTTATCTACAAAACACTGGACGGGGTTTTCTTCTAGAGCAGCACAGTAACACTCCAGCCCCTGTCAGCCCCGGGGGCTGAAAACTCCACTCTTCGAGCACTTACACATGCGAGAAGCTCCGTTACGTTAAGTGGAAGTATGTTCGTAAGAAAACAGAAAACAGTTTCAACATGTTTTAGGACGTGTGATTTGGCCACGAAGGCTCACAAGTTCAGGAATTCAATTTTTTTTTGCTGAATTTATGGAGCTCTATGGAAATCATGCGTACGGAACCGCGTAGAAATAATGTACATGAGGCATATGCGTTACCAAAATGTACACATAGATACACATACAGATGGGATTGGAAAAAAAACATTAACGGAAACTGTTCAATGCTTTTAAATTAAGAGGGATTTCAAGACACCATACATATATCGGGATATGCATGGCCCAGGAGGCTGCGTATGCTTATGACATACAGAAACAATGGAAGTTCTCAGACAAAACCTGACTTATTCTTGTATAAGGAAAAAAAATAATCTATAAACAGCACGTTCAACAGGTTCCAGCTTGCACGAGGAAGGTCTTTTCTGTAATTATTTCAACAAACCAGATGAACTTCATATATATGTGAAGTGTGAAAGGGCTTAGGTAAGAGAGGCGTAGATTACACTTCATTAAAAGCACCATGTATTTATTCCCTGAGAAATCGCTCACGTTCCAAACTTAATATGATGGTTTGAGGCAGAAAGTTTGAAACAGGAAACCTTTAAGTT
This sequence comes from Piaya cayana, assembly GCA_013389865.1. Classification (NCBI taxonomy): domain Eukaryota; kingdom Metazoa; phylum Chordata; class Aves; order Cuculiformes; family Coccyzidae; genus Piaya; species Piaya cayana. The sequence goes on along the minus strand of WAAB01017309.1, from coordinate 26,066 downwards.
ATAAATATTACAGATTTTTTTTTTTTTAAAAATAGGGATTTACTGTATTTCTTCTGTGTTAGCTACACTAGCGCTACACTTCCACAGTTATTAGTTTCCTAATGACATCCAGTGCTCAGGACTTTATTTGAAAGAAGCCATCGCCTCTCTCATCGCTTGATTTCACCTCACTTTGTTCACCCCATAAAAAATGAACGTGGCACCCATTTTCCACGCACTGACAGAGTCCATAAGATCTGAAAGGATTCGGTTTTATCATCATTTATTATCAACCCATCATTTCTTAACCTGGGACTTTGCAGCTATTCCCAGACTAAGACTGGAAAGAAAAGGCAACGCTTACGTCTCTCTTGCACGGCTCAAGGGGATGATGCAACTACTATCAACGACCTCCAGCCTGCAAAATATTCTTCCTTCTCTTTCTGCTAATAAACCTCAAAACGAGCAGTTCCCTCCCTCTGAGCGTTCGCACCCACGCTACAGCACCCGCTCCTACGCATGCAGCGGTCACTGAAGACCACAAAGTCTGTCTTTCTGGAGTTCTGCATCGTACACGGTTACCACACATATTTTCTCTGCTGAGTAGAAGTCCGTTTTCCTGTAAAAATGTTTCAGAGCAAAAGGGAAGGGGTTAGGGGTGGGGAATAAGAATCAGAAGCAATTTTTTTTTTGTTTCTCTAAAGAAGCGGCAGTAGCCGAGATTCAGAAGAACCTAACCCTAAAGCCAATTCTGGTCAATCCCTGTTGTTTGCTGGATGATGTAATAGTTGATTCTCCTACCGTGACCCGGCTGTTGGTGCCCGGGTTCCCTCCCAGCCTGTAGTTGTTGTAGGCCAGATGGCTGTATGGATTGTATCCCACAAACCCTGGTGTGCTGGGCATTTGCTGATGGAAACAAATGAGACAAAAACACGAATGAGAAATGAGCCCAAACGAGGAGAACACAGAAATGAACGTGAACTGCAATATGGCATGCAAAAGCAACCGGAATTCAAACAAGCAAATGGGGTGTAGCAGTTGGCATCTTCTTCAACACACAAAACTTACTCCGGTACAAACCTGTTAAGGGAGCAGGATTTTTAAGCAAATGCGGCACTACAAACCTCCGTCGGTGATTTTATTTCTATTAAGTGTGCGACTCATTTAAATGAGTATAAATCCAGCTCGTGGCTAGCAAAATACTCCAACATCAGCCGTCAGTAAGTCAGAAACTCTTATATGCAAAGGGTTAAGCTTAGAAGGCAACACAGCACACAGCGATCAGGCAGAAATCCCCAATATCAACATTTACTGTATCAGTGAAACCCCATGTCTGCTCCTCTTCTCGTCCTTCTGCCCTTCTGCTATGCTGTCAACAAACAGGGGAAAAAAAACCCTCCCCGAGCACCATCCGTGAAATGCTTGTGGTATGCGAAGACTTTCGTGGTGGCTTGCAAAAGTTAATTATTAGGGAGAACTAGGAAGCTGGGAGAGAAGACAATTAGCAGCGATGTCCTCCTGTTCTGAGGCAGGATACAGAGTAAGAGAGGTGAAGAACTCCTGCGAGAACATCTACAGGTTGGAAACTACAAACCATTCTTAGCAGATCACTGGCTGCGGGACAATTTAAGAAGTTAATCAACACATCTTCGTTCATCCTGGGGAGGGGATTAGTTCGTTCTCACTGCGGTAATGCAGAGATACATCTAAACTCTTCGCGATCCCTCTTATCATCCACATAAAATTGAGTATCATGGTTCACTAACGCTCCCTTTCTCACATAAATCTCTTTCCTTCCATTATCCCCCAGTTCTTAACAAATTTTGATGGGGGGAAAAAATATGAACTATCTAACAGCAAATGTGATCAGGTCCTGACAGTGCTGGCCCTATCATTCCATTAGAATTCTTGATACCCCACGCATACATTGTTGATATACGTATCATCAAAAATACATTTAGTGTTTCTAGGCATTTAAGTGTCATGCGCAGTGTTCCATTCCTTGGTATCACTCTGGCCCTAATAAGAAACGCGTATTTTAAAGTTTTAAAGTGAGTTGCTGACCAGACCCACTCTAAATTATGGGTACAAAAATTCTACAGTTTGGTTCAGGACTCTAGAAACCGAGGTACAACAAAAAAAAAATTGAAGAAACCAACCTGTAAACTACATTCGCTTATAGAATCATAGAATAATCAGGTTGGAAGAGACCCACTGGATCATCGAGTCCAACCATTCCAAAAGTTATGAAGTTTTCAAGTACATGCAGACACCCTGTAGTGTATTTTATTTCTAAACGTACAGAGTAAAATTATCCTTTAACAATTATCCTCTAAATACAAATTTTACTGCCAAACTTCTTGACCTGTGTCAAAGCAGCTGGCTTTTACTCAGCCTATGAGGGCGAGACACACGTTCCCTACTTGAACAAGGCACCATTTTCCTGGAGTTTTCTATATTCTCCACAAGTTTTCGATACGTTGAACTACACCTCTCCAATAAAATCAGACGACAACTGTAATTGTCCATCTGCTCAGATCTTTCTTTCTGCAAGAGAGGATTTCAGAGTGATCTTGCACTGCATGGAGAGTTTTCACTCCACCTGTGACACTGTGGTTGTGAGAACCACTGAGATTTTGACTGTTGTAAATGGAATTGGCAGGGGAAGAACAATTTGACTTGCATGAAGGAGCACAGACCATGTTCTCAAGGGCTGGATAAAGTACAAGGAATATTCTTGAATGCAACCCACGTCAGAAGTTGCAGTTTTGGAATTCGTGTCCCCTTCTGGATGCTTCTAACTTGACTAAAAACATGCCCCACGCCAATATTCCCTGTTCAACAACCTCCGTACGCAGGCTGCGATCTCAGGGAGTCACACAGGATAACGAACAGTTCTTGATATAAGAGTGGATGCCATCGTCTTCCTTCTAATACAGCACAAATCAAGCTGTGTGCAAAATGAAAACTCTGAGCAAACTATGCAAAACAGCTTTATTTATGTAATTTTAAAAAAAAATTTAACTCATATTTGTACATTATATCACTTCCAAGCCTCCTTAAATTTAAAGGCATGGTACAATAAATCACAGAATCACTGGGTTGGAAGAGACCCATCGGATCATCGAGTCCAACCATTCCCACCAATCTCTCATGCCAGACTCCAAAATTGTGAGAAATGTGAATCAGAGCAGCATCATGAGCACTTTGTTATTCTGAACCAATATAAATAAATTTTACATACTCCTGCATTTTGTTGAAAAGCAGCTCAGCGAACAACAGGAACATGAAAAAACCCACTGTTTGGCCACCATCTGAGTGGCAATTTTGAAATTAAATATACAGGTTTGTTCTTAACCACTCAAATACACTGCTGCAACCCACTGGGAATTATTTTAGACCAACTGACATGAGGTTTAACACGGCCAAATGGCGGGTCCTGCACTTGGGGCACAACAACCCTATGCAGAGCTCCAGACTGGGTGAGGTCTGTTTGGAGAGCTGCCAGGAGGAGAGGGACCTGGGGGTGTTGGTTGACAGCGACTGAACATGAGCCAGCAGTGGCCCAAGTGGCCAAGAAGGCCAATGGCACCTTGGCTTGGNACAACTCCCTGAGAGGAGGTTGTGGAGAGGAGGGAGCTGGGCTCTTCTCCCAAGGGACAGGACGAGAGGGAATGGCCTCAAGCTCCACCAGTGGAGATTTAGGCTAGAGATCAGGAGGAAGTTTTTTACGGAAAGGGTCATTGGGCACTGGAATATGCTGCCCAGGGAGGTGGTTGATTTGCCTTCCCTGGAAGGGTTTAAGTCACGAGTAGACGAGGTCCTGAGGGACATGGTTTAGTGTTTGATAGGAATGGTTGGACTCGATGATCCAATGGGTCTCTTCCAACCCAGTGATTCTGTGACTGCTTACAGACTATTAAGTATCTGCAGGATCTGGCCTTAAAGATGAAACAAGTTTATTCAGCTTCTCTTCCACAAATTGCTTCCAAAAATAATAAAAAAAAAGATGTTAATTTAAGCAATGCATATCGTATTAGTAACGAAATACAACTCAGTTGTGTTTTCAATACAGGGAGAGGTGATGCAACTCCGCAATTATTGCTCTGGTGAGTTATTAAAGGCTGTGTTACCATCTCGGTGTTAATGAGAAAAATCTCTATACTTACGGTCGCAGGAGCTGGGGTAGGAGGTGGGGCATAAGATGGCCTCTCTGTTAAGATAGAAACGCAAGCAATTTTTATTTTTAATTAAAAATTTGAACAAATTCTTTATAAGGTATGTGCTGTGGCAAATATTTTTAAGCAATTAACAATAACAAGACAAAAATTCAACTGCCAAAAGACTTTGAGTTTTGCCACCAGAGCGTGGAAAGCAAAGAACTTGAGAGAAAGGAGAGAAATAAGCTAAGACCACAACACTGCTATATCACTAGCATTTTATTTAGGCAGAAGACTGAGGAATACGAAGGCGTTTACACGCACATCAATTAAAAAGAGGGTAAGCAAAGAATGCAGTGAAGCAGGAATTAGGAGGAGACGTGATATTTGGATTTCCCCATGAAGATAATAAGTCAGAAATCGGCGAGATTCAAAGCTCAGGGTTTTGGTCAGAAATGACATAATTCCTTCACATAATTCCTTTTAATGAAAGGAAAAAAAATAGGATTATCTCACGACCGGGTTCTGCTGAACCCGATCTTTACTTCATCAGTTAAAGTACGAAAAAATCTGAGAACTTACTTGACATTTTGACAGGCAAATTTTTTCAGTCACCTGACATGATATTTGTACTTCTGAAAGACAAAAGGAGATCGCGCTAGTTAAGTATTACAGCCTCGCACCCAGAAATCTTTGGATCTTCAGTTCCTGTTGTCGCTGTTAATTACCAAAGACTGCGTTGATTTTGAAATAAAGGCAAAGAAACTTCTAGACACCTAAGGAGTTCTCTTTTTGAAAAAAATGGATGTACTTCCCAAGGAATGGAAAGCATGTGGGTTTATGTCATTGTCATATCAGAGTCATGGGATGATTTGGGTTGGAAGGGAACTTAAAGCTCATCCAGTTCCACCTCTGTCATGGGCAGGGGCACCTCCCACTGGATCAGGGGCTCCAAGCCCCATCCAACCTGGCCTTGAGCCCCTCCAGGGATGGGGTAGCCACCACTGCTCTGGGCAACCTNTTTGGGTTGGAAGGGAACTTAAAGATCATCCAGTTCCACCTCTGTCATGGGCAGGGACACCTCCCACGGGATCAGGGGCTCCAAGCCCCATCCAAGCTGGCCTTGAACCCCTCCTGGGATGGGATCCGGGGGTTCTGGCTGATGGGAAGTGAGAATTGTAGACCGAGATAGTTGGAAGGGGCCTCAAAGCCCACCCAGTCCCACCCCTATGACCAGTTCCACCTCCCACTGGATCAGGGGCTCCAAGCCCCATCCAACCCGGCCTTGAACCCCTCCAGGGATGGGGCAGCCACCCCTGCTCTGGGTGACCTGTTCCAGGGCCTCCCCACCCTCACAGCAAAACATTTCTCCCTAAAATCTCATCTCCTTTTCTCCTTTTTCAGCTCAAAACCGTTCTCCCCCTAACGGGGAGGGCTCGGTCCCCGCCGCTGCTATCGGAGACCCCCAGCTCATCCTCCTCTCCCTCCACCGCCTATGGATGCTCAGCCCCCTCCGTCATTAACGGGGAGGGCTCAGTCCCCGCTACCGGAGACGCCCCCCCCCCTTTCTCCTCAGCCGCTACCGGAGACCCCCGACCCACCCTCCTCTCCCTCCTCCGCCGCTTAAGGACCCCCCCACCCCACCCATCCTACCCCTCCTCTCCTTCCTCCACCGCCCATGGCCGCTCAGCCCCCACCGGCATTAAGGGGGGTGGGGGGGAATGGCTCGGTCCCCGCCGCTGCTACCGCGGCCCCCCACCCCTCCTCTCCCTCCAGCACCGCCCCAGGCGAGGCTTCAGCCCCCTCTCTCCACGTAGGCCGCTCCCAGGGCCGCTCAGGCCTGCCGCGCCGCCCCCGGCCTGGACTCACCCGCCGCGGCGGCCGCGCTGCCTTTGTTCCCCCTGGGCCGGGGCGGCGCGCACGGCGCCTGCGCGTTGGGCTCCGCACTTTCGCCACGGCGTGGGCCCCGGCCCGGCGCCTGCGCGTTGGGCTCCGCACTTTCGCCACGGCGCCTGCCCCAGCCCGGCGCCTGCGCGTTGGGCTCCGCACTTTCGCCACGACGTAAGAGATCTGGGGAGCTGGGAAAAGGGGCTGCAGGAATGCGGGAAAAAGCCAGGGAATCAACCCGCTAAGACTCATTTTGGAGCTTTAGAAAGCAAACATCCTTTGTCAGGCCTGGGCATCACGAGGGAGTGATCAGAATCACAGAATCACCAGGTTGGAAGAGACCCACTGGATCATGGAGTCCAACCATTCCTATCAAACACTAACCCATGTCCCTCAGCGCCTTGTCTACCTGTGCTTAAGTCAAAATATTCCACTTTGAAATAACCCACGTATTGTATCAGAATCACTGAGGTTGGAAAAGACCTCTAAGCTCATCCAGTCCCAACCATCAGCCCAATCCCACTGTGCTGACTCAATTGTGTCCCAAAGTGTCACAGCTACACGTTTTTGAACCCCTCCAGGGACAGAGGATGGCATCAAAATGCATTTAATGTTGATAACATTCAAATACTTTCTATGTTCAGTGCTTGTTTAATACACTGTAGGACGTAAGCAGTTTTACTGAGTTAGTAGGATTGTTTATACAGCGTAGTACAGAGGGGCTCCAAATAGCTGGCTCTTATCCCACTGTTTTAATTAGCAACAGTTTAATAAGCTTTGTAATGAGGACATACACTGATTGGAAAGTAGGCTGAGACAATGAAACTGCAGGTATTGAATGTCAGTCCCTCAGCTGGTCTGGATTTAATCGGTGGCACAGAAGCGAGGAATTCTTTGCCGCATTATCAGGCTTCATGTGTTATTTTCTCAAATTCAGCTTAGAAGTGACCTAAAATCAGGCTGAGAGAGTCCTGTGAATGCTTCTTTTTCCTCTGTGGAGTTTGCACTGGCACTAGCAGAAATTTCTGTAGTTTATGGACAACAGAGGAAGCTCTTTATGTTTGAAGAGGTGAGATTTGTGAATAATGCAAAAGACAGAGATGTACTGGGAGAAAACGTAGCAAACAACAGGCTGAACCAAGCCTGGAGTGGGAGTGATTCGTGATGTAGGTCATGGAGGAGAGATCCCGCAGGAGGAGGCCAACTTGTACTGGCAGGAGCGGGCTGCCTGTGGAGTCCTGTGTTAACAAAACACCTCTTTGCAGCCTTTTGATTTTTTTTTTTAAGAGCATCAGGTTTCACGATCATAAAGCAGCTGGGTTTGTGCTGGTTGTTTCAGCTCAGTCCGGTGTTACACAACGGCAACTTCTATGGGGGGGAGGAAACTTCTCACCAGGATAGTTCTTGTCAGGGAGATGGATGCAGAAACCTTGAGCTCAGGCCCTTATGTGGATGAAATAACATACATGAATAAAATCAACATTTTTTTTCCTAGTTACTTGTTATCCCAGACAAAGTTTTCTATAGTCACACAGTAATTTTCCCTCTACTAAAATCATGTGGAGGTTGTATTGGAAAGTGTAGTCGGATTTGTGTTCTGTGCTGCATGAGGTTCCTGTCATTAGGGAAAAGAAAAGCTAGAGTTACGCTGGACAAGATAATATCCCAAGAAGTGCCGTAGGTCTGAGAATAAGCTAGACGCTCCTGGCTTAAAAAAAAAGGTTTGTGAATAACATTTTTCCATTATGTTTGTGGTCAAGATGACAATCACTTCCATGGATTTGTACAGGAACTTTAGTGGGCCAGCACTTCCTGCATAAGGGAGTCTGCCTGAGCAGTTTTAGAGGTATTTGTATTAAGATAGGTTTTTGTTACGTATTTGCCTGCTATTTATCTCTCATCTTATCTTTTAGATCGTAAACTTTGGATGCCAGATGCTGTCTTCTTCTGTGTTCAGTTGTGGGCCCCTCAGCACAAGAAGGATTTTGAGGCTCTGGAGCGAGTCCAGAGAAGAGCAACGAAGCTGGGGAAGGGGCTGGAGAACAGGCCTGATGAGGAACGGCTGAGAGAGCTGGGGGGGGTTATCCTGGAGAAGAGGAGGCTGAGGGGAGACCTCATTGCTCTCTGCAAGTGCCTGAGAGGAGGTTGTGGAGA
>WAAB01017309.1:1560-12605 GCA_013389865.1 Piaya cayana | reverse complement strand
GCCCCAAGTGCAATAGATGTTTGGCCTGCAGGAAAACATGAGAACCCTTGTGTATTGAATGGCAGATCATGAATCAAAATGTGTAATTCTCTTAAATTCAAGCAAACATCCAGGTCATTGCCTGTTGGGGAGTGAAAAGAGCTTGGACTGGATGATCTGAGAGGTCTTTTCCAACCTGATTGATTCCATGATTCTAAGGGCTGCAGGTCCACGCAGAACTGCCTGTCGGTGTGTTGTGTTTCTGTTGTACAACACACGTGGCTGTTGCATAAACTTAGCTGGGGAAGAGTCTACATAAGGCAAAAAAAACCTGATTTTTTTTTTTTTTCCAGGAGATTTAAAGTTCCATTTTATGATGCTTACCACAGCGTGAAGGGATTCGATTTCAATCTGCATGTGGTGCCACTGCCGTCTCGCTTCGCAGAGTTCTGCTCTGGCTGCCTTTAACGCTTCTGCATCTTCATCCATTCTTTTAGTTGTGGCTTCTTCTAGCTACAGGGGATATAAACAAGAGAACAATATTAAAAATATTCAAATAGTGAAAACAAAATACATAAAAAATCTCTGTTTGGAAATCTTTTAGAGTCATAGACATTTCCTTAAAGCTATCAGGGATGAGTTAATGTATTATCTACCATTTAGATTGGAAGCTCTTATCCTGCTGTGTTTGATGGGAAGTAGATGACCTCATCTTTATCCCTAACGTATTCGTTGTAGAGAAATCCTCATACGAATCAACCGATTGTATTGAGATCTTATTCAGATCTAGAGCAAATGGGCTCACCTGCATGGAAATTAGAGAAATTGCAGTCAGTTCAAGCTTCCAGGTTGGAATAAGGTTCTTTGGTTTTAGTGTGTTTTCGATTTCTAAGAGCATCCTTACAGAGATATAACATCCTGACTTCTTGTACTTGTATCATGCCATCGCTTCGGTGAAAAATCTTGATTTAGCTAATCCACAGATGAACACTCGATATTCTTTGCTTATCCCTTTTTTTTTTTTTTTTTTTTTTTTTTTTTTTTTTTTTTTTTTTTTTTTTTTTTTTTTTTTTTTTTTTTTTTTTTTTTTTTTTTTTTTTTTTTTTTTTTTTTTTTTTTTTTTTTTTTTTTTTTTTTTTTTTTTTTTTTTTTTTTTTTTTTTTTTTTTTTTTTTTTTTTTTTTTTTTTTTTTTTTTTTTTTTTTTTTTTTTTTTTTTTTTTTTTTTTTTTTTTTTTTTTTTTTTTTTTTTTTTTTTTTTTTTTTTTTTTTTTTTTTTTTTTTTTTTTTTTGCCTGGGTACTGAAGAGCTGATGTGACGCGATTCTATCACTGCCCGCCGGCCGCTTTGTGACCGACACTAATATAAACTTGGCTGAACCGTTCAGCTCGTAGCTGCTCTGCGTGTCATTGGACTCCCGTGTCGAGCAGCCGATTGCAGCAGCCGTCTGGACCACGGTTAAAAAAAACCCTCTGGAATTTCTGCAGTGCCTACGAGGCACAACAGGGTGATGGAACACCTCGTTTCTACCCCAGATTTCTTGACGTCTGAGAGCGGAAAATTGTTTTGCCGTTTTATTTCAAAATTCGGTTGGGTTTTGAGAGGGTCTGAGAGCTGTTTTGTATGTAAATCTGTAAGAGCAGCATTATGTGTTGTTTAGTCGGTCTGTATGAAAGAACAAATTCTATCTGCTGAAGAGTATGACACAGTTTTACGGCGAACAATGCAAATTGTTCCTGAAAAGGTACCATTTTCTTTAATATAATTGCTTAAAATGGTAAAGCATTCTGTATATAAATGGATTCTTTACTCTGCCTCTGATTTTCCAGGTTTTCTTTTCCTTTGGGATAACGACTGGTTCTAGAGGTTACCCGGTTACAGCACATCGCAGCATTTTTATTTTTTTTTTAAATCACAACAACGTCCCTGTTGCGGGTACAGCGCGACATCCGGACGAATCACACGGCGTTCGTTCCGTGCGGATTCCGTCTCCTAAACAAAAAATCTATTTCCGTATCTTCTAGCTCGCATCCTACTGCAGTAAAACCCACGATCCCTTCCCCGATAACACGCTGCATCGAAAAGGAAATACTGTACCTCATAGAGGCTGAGGGAGGAACTGTATGGACAGGGGTTGTCTCCTTACTCTGGAAGGTGTTTGCCTGTACGCAGTCATTACCTGGATCCTTGCTGAGATGATGCTCTTTATCTGATTTCTGGTGATGAGCCTTTCATACTTGGCCCTGATCTCATGGAGGAGCCCGGACAGCTCCATTCTCCTCCCATCCTCCACCTTGGCTCACCCAGCCCTAGTGATAGGACGAGCTGGCTGCTGCAGAGCCCTTGCTGCCTGCAGTGAGGGGCGAGCCAGCAGAGAACACAGGCAGGTTTTAAAGCTGCAGAGCTTTATTTCTGAGGAAGCGCTGGAAGGTCAGAGGCTTCCATTCGTTTCAAAAAGCGAGTCTAATAAAACAAAGGTCTGTCGCTTTTTCAGCGATTAAAATGATTCCTAAGTTGTGTGCTGAAATGANGGCTGCCCAGGGAGGGGGTTGATTCACCTTTCCTGGAGGGGTTTAAGGGATGGGTGGACGAGGTGCTGAGGGACATGGGTTAGTGATTGATGGGAATGGTTGGACTCAATGATCCGCTGGGTCTCTTCCAACCTGGCGATTCCATGATTCTGTGAAATGCTGGCAGTGGATTTTGCCAAAGGCAGGCTGGAGGCACAGGAGCCTCCTTGTCTCACGGGAGCATCACCGTTTCAACTGGAGAGCAGAGGCTGAGGTGTGAGGTGTGAGGGGTTGTGCCTGCTCCATGGTTTCAGGTGATGCGGTTCTTCCCCATAGCTCTCTGGGGCTGCTCCCCGCTCCCAGCCTGCAGGAGCCCCTCCGACATCGGTAGCTGCGGATTAGCAGCCATCAAACACTCCTTTAGTTCCTCATTTAATGACTTTTTGAACATTTTGTGTCTTTGGATTAATTTAGTGTGTGTGTGTGGTAATTAATAGGGTTATCCTGCCCTGCATGTGATCTGTGGCAAAGCAAAATACCCCTCAAAAAGGCAAATATGAATCAGGAGCACCAGTCCTAAAGGAAGAATAAAGGCAGACTGGCATCTTACAGCTTGTTGCATCCTTTTTATTAGTCCAGAAAACTGGAAAATGAAGTTAGAACAGCAAAATCATTTCATCTCTTTATTGCTAAACATTATTAAAAAGCATTTCTAATGAAATGTCTAATGTGTGCAGCGTATTTCTAGTTATTGAACAGAGAATTGGGGATAAATTTAAATATTGCTGTGAAACACATGCAAGTCATGCCAGTAGATTGAAGCAGAAAATATATTTTGTGGCTACTAAGTATGAAAAGAGGCTTGGATTTACGTAAAAGGATCTTAATAAAAAGCCGATCTATTTTTTAAGACTTCATGCAAATATCAAAATTGTTTATCCATCTCGACTGAGTGAACAGACCCTTTGCAGTCGCAGGCTGAGCCTTACACCTTCTCTTCGACCTCCTTAACATGGGATGCAACAACTTTTCCATCGACAACTTCTTCAACAATTGTCTTGATCTTTCTGGTCTTGGTAGGATCTGAACATCATCAAGAAATGGGAAAAAAAAATATTTATCAAAGTGTTAAAAATGATCACAGAACGACAACCAGGTTAGAAGAGACCCCACCAGATCATCGAGCCCAACCGCTCCCATCAATATTTATCACATCACGTTATTTTTCGTAACTTCCCAGCCTGCTAAATAGGAAAATCTCTCTCCAGCATCTCCATAAATCCCTGGAGCTTATTGGAAGGGGACTCGGAGCAGGGTCATCATCCTCCTCCCTCTCCAGCCAAGGTTAACCTGGGAGGCAGGAGCAGCCTCTGCCTCTTTTCTCAGAAACGAATTACAAGCAGGTTGTAAAGCAGGTGGCTTTGCTGCAGATGATGCTCTCGCAGAGGATCGCTCAGCTCAATATGGCAAATAAAATGAGCAGGATTTGCCTTAAAAGCTCTTTATCTTCCTTTGTTCTCAACCTGAAGATCCCCTCATGCTCTCCTGCACTGCTGATAGAGCAGCAGGCGTGTATGAAGAGTTAAATGCTTCTCCCTTCAAACTGTCTCCATATTATGAACTCTCTGCTGGAGCTAAGTGGAATAGCTTTAGAAATGTTATTATCCCATTGAGTTCTACCTACCCTGAGATGAATCCAGTGACTGTGTTTGTGATTTGGACCCTGTCAGGGATGAGCTCTCAAATGTCACCGCTTGCCCTGCGCCCCTAGAAGTGAACCAGAGAGAAGTGACGTTGCAGAGTGTTTGTCAGGAGCAAAAGAAATGACATTGTTTGAAATCCTGAGCAGGATATTACTGCGGAGAATAAAACCATGGAGAGATTTTACATAAACCAGTTACTTACACAAACTCGCCATCCAGCAAGCGGCGATAGGTTTCGATTTCCATTTCCAGGCGAGTCTTGATGTCCAGGAGTTGTTGATACTCCGCGTTCTGGCGCTCCATGTCAGCCCTGACCTGGAACAGCTGAGACTCCAGGTTTCCGATCTGGAGCTGTATTTGCGAAAGCTGAGCACAGTAACCTCCTTCCGTTTCTGCCAGGGTGTCTTCCAGGGATTTTTTCTGTGGAAGAAGGATGTTAAATAACGTATGATTGAAGGAGAAGCATTCTTTACACAGACAAAACTGACCATACAATCATAGAATCACCAGGTTGGAAGAGACCCATCGGATCATCGAGTCCAACCATTCCCATCAAACACTAACCCATGTCCCTCAGCACCTCATCTACCCGTCCCTTAAACCCCTCCAGGGAAGGTGAATCAACCCCCTCCCTGGGCAGCCTCTGACACTGCCCAATGACCCTTTCTGTGAAAAACTTCCTCCTAATCTCTAGCCTAAATCTCCCCTGGTGGAGCTTGAGGCCATTCCCTCTCGTCCTGTCCCCTGTCCCTTGGCAGAAGAGCCCAGCTCCCTCCTCTCCACAACCTCCTTTCAGGGAGTTGCAGAGAGCAATGAGGTCTCCCCTCAGCCTCCTCTTCTCCAGGCTAAACACCCCCCAGCTCTCTCAACCATTCCTCATAGGGCCTGTTCTCCAGACCTGTTCTCCAGCCCCTTCACCAGCTTCGTTGCTCTTCTCTGCACTCACCCCAGAGCCTCAACAATTATATATATTACTGCTATTTAGGAACTAAAAGAATGCAGGATTTAATAGGAAATGAACCCAGATCTTAAATCCTGTAGAATAGTGTAAGATCAGCAACACTTTTGAAGTCGGAAAGTTTCCTCTGCCTGGTTAGCGGTGTCCTTAGAGCGTACCATGGCGAGCTGAGATTGCAGCTCGATTTCCAGGCTCTGGAGGGTCCTTTTTAAATCTGTGATCTCGCTCTTCCCTGACTGAAGCTGCTCGGTGTTGGTGGAGATTTCCCTTTTCAGCTCCCCGCTCTGAAAGGACAAGGAAGAACAGGGCGCAGTGTTACTGCTGCAAACATTTATCTGGATTTGACATGCGTTTTGCTGAATTTGGAATCTCTCATTATTACTTTTTCGTTGAACCACGCTTCAGCCTCTTTGCGATTTTGCTCAGCAATGAGTTCGTATTGTCCCCTCATGTCATTCAAAAGCTTGGTCAGGTCAGTGCCTGGAGCAGCATCCATCTCAACGCTGACTTGGCCGACGGACGTGCTCTGGATGCCCTGGAGCTCCTGGAGAGATTAAAAATAAAGAAAAGTTTATGTTACATAATCAAAATAATTCTACCGAAAACATACATAGAGAAACACATGGGATATGGGTTCTGTTTCAACAAGAACGTGCAGCTCGCATGGGGATTTCTTCCACTCTTTCATTTAATAAACTGAAAAAGGAACAGCAACCAAAACAAATAATGAAACCAAGGAACTTGTACTGGCGTAAATATGGGATTAATTTGACGTTTCACAATTCCACCTGCCTTATTACGAATTCACAAGGGAAAAAAAAAAAACCAAACTACCTCTTCGTGATTCTTCTTGAGATAAGCCAGCTCTTCGTTCAGGCTTTCGATCTGCATCTCCAAATCGGCTCTTGTCAAGGTCAGCTCGTCCAGAACCCTGCGCAGACCGTTGATGTCGGCTTCCACGCTCTGGCGAAGAGCCACTTCGTTCTCGTATCTGTAAAGCCATTAAATAAGATTTTATTACATCATTAATGAGGTCAAACGCAAACTGTAGCTGTGTACTTATAGAGCTTTTACTCTAAAATCCTAACACACATGATTATTATAATATTGTTTAATAATTATGTCAGAGGAAAGACATTCTTAAATACGAAAGATTTTAAGCTCTACTTACTTCAGTCTGAAATCATCGGCAGCCAGTCTGGCGTTATCGACTTGCAAAATGATTCTTGCGTTGTCGATAGTTGCATTGATGATCTAGGATACAAACAATTTTCAAAGAATGATTTTATAGCCAAGTGGTTTTCCAGCACCATCCTACTGTTTGCATAGCTGCAATCCCCCATACAATAATATTAAATGTGATTTATTAGACCCTTGTGTGATTTACTATGAAAATACAGATGGATTTTCAGCTTCTGCGAATCGATGCACTTCCCTCCCTGGCAGAATCCAAATTTGCACAATAGGACTGGGGAGTTTCTGATCCGTGAAGACCCAGTCTGGGTCGGGAGTTGAATTTGTGATGTAAGAAATACAAAACTTATTAAAATTTAAACTTTTTAGTCTACAAGAGTGCATAGAACCAGGTTCCATCACTGCCCTCTCCTTTATTTAGACCGAGTCGCAGGGTTGTGTGATGCAGCTACCGAACTGCCATTAATATCCAAGAACTCAAACCACACCAGTGCGATGTGACAGAGCTTATTGCAAGTATTAGCACTGCAGAATACATTTTCTCCTGGAGAAATTTGTTATTTTTATCCAAAATATTATTAGATAAATTTCAAAAGAACCATACGTTAAGTACGTTGCTTTGCTACCTTGTTTCGAAGATCTTCGATTATAGGGTAATGTTTGCTGTAGTCATTCCCGGGTGCAGGGATAGCAGCTCCGGGGCCATTTTTCTCGTACCACTCGCGGATTTTGCGTTCCAGCTCGGTGTTGGCGTCCTCCAGAGACCGCACTTTGTCCAGATAATTAGCCAGGCGGTCGTTGAGGTTCTGCATGGTTTCTTTTTTTGAGCCGGAGAGGAGGCCGCCATCTCCAGCAGCAGCGGTGCCGAAACCGCTTCCAAAGCCAGACCCTGAGCCGCTTCCAAAGCCGCCTCCAAACCCAGCACCTGAACCGCCGCCAAAACCACCTCCTAAACCTCCACCGAAGGCGCTGCCCAGGCCACCGCCGTAGCCACCACCTAATCCACTGCCAAATCCTCCTCCAAAGCCACCACTTAAGCTGCTCCCAAAGCCTCCACCTGCGCTGCTCCCGAACCCCGTGCTGAAGCCAGAGCCCGAACCAAGCATGGAAGCGGCACCAAATCCACCACCAGCTCCACCACCAAGCCCAAGTGCGCTGCCGCCAAAGCCTCCTCCGCCACCAGAACTAGACACCCTGAGAGATCCTCCACCGAGGCCGCTCCGAGAAGAGAACTGGCGGGATCCACCGCTGGTGCGCACGGAAAGAGCCATGGTGCTCGAGGGGCCCTGGTCTGCTTGGTGAAGCAAAGAGCAGCTTTGACCGAGCAGAGAGCAGTTTAACCTTTATATCGGGAACGCGGTGGGTGGTTCGGCAGCAGTCCCCACCTCCCGGGAAGATCTTCTATTCTCTCTCTCTCTCGCTCTTGTTTGAAGGGAAGTCAGTTTAGTGTGTCCTGACCGGACTAAATGATATCTGCCAATTTTAATTGCCAACGGGAGTGGAAATCTGATGCCCTCCAGGTATTTGCTGCATGAGGGGAAATGGGTGGAGGAGAGCTGAGACGTCCGGATAATGTTTTGCCATGTGCAATGGAGCACGTAAATTCTTTTTGCATTTAAATCTTCCTAAATCATTTTTTTGTCATGACTTATTCATTGCTCTCTTGGTTTGGGGCTATTATCACAGAAATATGGTTAAGTCAGTGGAATGATCCCTTTCATATCCTCTCTCCCAGCGAGCGTGTCAAAAAGGTGTTTCTTGTCATAATGCTTCTCTGGCATGAACCTCTGCCGGTTCAGTGCTCCCCGTGTGTTTAATAAGAAGTGAGAAAAGCGATCGGCTGAAGTGTTTGAAGACGCACACGGACAATCACTTATCTCCGGGTTGATCATTACTATGAAAACTTTAAAAGACTTGGTTATACCGAATGTAATTGATAGTTGTGTTTTCTATCCTAAACTTTTTGCCCTTGAAGTATCTCTGAGTAATATAGAATCATAGAATCATAGAATCACCAGGTTGGAAGAGACCCGCCGGATCACCGAGTCCGACCGTTTCATTTAAAGGAGTTTCTGGCAGCAGTTTTCTCCTCTGGCTTCTTTTCCTTGCTGCTTCAGCTGCCGCCGTGCTCAGTGAGAGCAGCTTTTCAGGCAAAGCCAAGGTTCAAGTAGGCTTGACATTAAGAAAAACCCCTAGAAATCTCAAACTCCCACCCCTAAAGCAGGAAGGAGAACCCTGAGCCCCCAGGTATTGGAGGGGCATGGGGAGACGGTGGCGGAGGATGCTGCACGGCTGGGGTTGGGAGGCTTGGGTCATGCACCACAGGAGCCACAAGAAGGGACTCGCCGTGTCCTCTCTGAATCACACAGAATCACAGAATCACCGGGTTGGAAGAGACCCATCGGATCATGGAGTCCAACCATTCCCATCAATCACTAACCCATGTCCCTCAGCACCTCATCTACTCGTGCCTTAAACACCTCCAGGGAAGGCGAACTCTGGAGGGGGAAGAGCCTGCTCCAGGGACACTTTTTCACCAGGGGACTCAGGAGAAAACCAGAAAAATCTAATTTACATATATATATATATTGCATATATGCATAGCCTGTTCCAATTACCTACACTTTTTGAGCTGAAAACGAACCATTTTTTCTTCTAAACATTTTGATATTATCTCAAAATAAGGACAGCAATTTTTGTATTTTGTGCTTCTCATCGTATAAATCTGAAAATCCAATATAGGTCTTTTTAGGCGTGGAAACCCTTCGAAACCAATATACTTCTCTTTGAAGTTATTTTGGTGAACAGAAAATTGGTTTATTTCTTCATCCTGGCTTAATTATATCATTGGATTTGTCAGCTGAAATCTATTAATCTTACATCCAGGAGCAGAGGTGCTTTTTTTTGGGGCCGAAATGTATTTTGTGAGCAGGAGATCAAAGGTTTTGAAGTGAAGCGTTGGTGCGGAACTGAATTGATCGCCTGGTATCAGTGACTCACGGTTGTGAAAGCAAAGGATTATCTTCTTTGGCAGCTCTTTGTGTGCAGCAAACAACACACGGATGGGGGAGATTTCAGAAGGAAGAGCTCTTGTCTTTGTGTTGTCAAGAGGAAAATGCAGGCTCCTTGGACTTGAGGAGCTGGGTGCAGCACAGGAGGCTTGTACGGAATGGGAAGGGGTACGTGCAGTTATTGATAGGGAATCATAGAATCATAGAATCACCAGGTTGGAAGAGACCCACAGGATCATCGAGTCCAACCATTCCCATCAATCACTAACCCATGTCCCTCAGGACCTCGTCTACCCGGCCCTTAAACCCCTCCAGGGAAGGTGAATCAACCCCCTCCCTGGGCAGCATATTCCAATGCCCAGTGACCCTTTCCGTAAAAAACTTCCTCCTAATCTCTAGCCTAAATCTCCCCTGGTGGAGCTTGAGGCCATTCCCTCTCCTGGCCCTTGGGAGAAGAACCCAGCTCCCTCCTCTCCACAACCTCCTTTCAGGTAGTTGCAGAGAGNCAGCTCTCTCAGCCGCTCCTCTTCTTCTCCAGCCCCTTCCCCAGCTTCGTTGCTCTTCTCTGGACTCGCTCCACAGCCTCAACATCCTTCTTGTGCTGAGGGGCCCACAACTGACCCCAGGATTCGAGGTTTGGTCTCCCCAGTGCCGAGTCCAGAGGGAGAAGAACCTCCCTGGCCCTGCTGGTCACACCATGTCTGATACAAGCCAAGATGCCATTGGCCTTCTTGACCACCTAGACACACTAGAAATTGTCCTTTTGTTTCTGAACATATTGATAAAATCTCTCTGCTTCCTGTAGTCCCTAGTGAGATAAACATCCACAGAGAGTGAAAAATAATAAAGAGGCTTCTCCAGTTTCACATTTTAATTTATTATGCAATGAAAGTTGACATATATTTGAAAATAATTTTTTACTGAAGTAAAGCTTTGAGTGCAGAAAGGTGCAGTGAATCAACACAAATTCATGCTGTAAGACATTTCGCTTTCCAGTTTTGACTCCGTAAGTTTTTAAATGTAATTTTAAGGGTCCGATGTAAGTGAGAAACGATACCTGGGGTTTTATCTGTCTTGGAAACAGTTCTACATTAATAACAGGCTGGTTGGTTTGGTTTATCTTTATGAGATGTTCACCAGTTCTGGAGGTGAGCTCAAAATCTTGTGGTTTGTAACTTGCTGATTTTTATTAAAGCTGCCACACGCAAAAAGTAAGAAGAAGATTGTTTGAGATTTGATAGTTTGGCGTTCTTCAACCCTTCCGGGGTTTAGAGAGGATTAGATTGAATTCTTTATAGCGTTTAAGCTTTTAATTTTGGCGTCGGCTCCGAGAAGCTCCGGGGCCGTCTCCTCTCTGCTGGTGCCGTTTACACCTTCTCTTCAACCTCTTTGACCTGAGAGGAGACAACCTTGCCGTCCACCACCTCTTCAACTATTGTCTTGATCTTCATAACTTTGGTTGATTCTGGGAATGAAATGGAACAACGAATTCATTAAATGGGCTGTATAGCAACAGGCTGAGGTTACTGCAGTGCTGACAGCAGCTCCACAGAGAACATGGCTAAAGGCGTCTCTTCAACGCACTGTGACTGTGCAGTAAACTGGGATGTACAGGACATGATTTCTCTTCCTTTGAATGTCCTGCATGGTACCCGGAATATAATCATAGAATCACCAGGTTGGAAGAGACCC
>WAAB01017308.1:0-18216 GCA_013389865.1 Piaya cayana | reverse complement strand
CATCCCTCCCTCTCCCTCAATCCTATCCCCAGCGCGGGGAATGGCGCTGGCGCGGGAGGGGCGGAGGGGGAAAGCCGGTACCTTCGCTCTTGCCCAGGATGCGGCAGCAGAGGTTCTGCAGCAAAACGTTGGGTGATTTTTGGTCCGGGGTCGCCATGGCCGCCCGGGGCGGGAGGGAAGGAGGGCGGACGGGAGCTGAGAAGATGGGGGTCACGGCGGAGGCGGGGAGGACGCACCCCCCCACCCCGCTCAGCAGCGACGCCTCCCGCGCGCGCCCGCCGCCTAAGGCGCCATTTTAACGGCGCGCGCCAGGAGCCGCCGCGGCGGCCTGAGGAGGGAACCCGACAGCGCCCCCGCGCGCCGGGAGGAGCGGAGCCGCTGGAGGGGCTTTGGGGGAAAGGACCGCAAAGATCATCCGGTTTCAACCCCGCTGCCCGGGGCAGGGACGCCTCCCAGCACACCAGACTGGTACTAGCCAAGCTGCCCTTGAACACCTCCAGGGATGGGGCAGCCACAGCTTCCCTGGGCAACCTGTGGCAGTGCCTCATCACTGTCATCGTGAAGAAGCTCCTCCTTACATCTAGTCTAAATCTGCCCCCTCCAGTTTATACCCATTGCCCCTCATCCTATCACTACAAGCCTTTGTGAACAGTCCCTCCCCAGCTTTTCTGTAGTCCCTTCAGCTGCTGAAAGGTCACCGTAAGATCTCCTCAGAGGTTTCTCTTCTCCAGGCTGAACAACTCCAACTCTCTCAGCCTGTCCTCATAGGGAAGGTGCTCCAGCCCTCTGATAATCTTTGTAGCCTCCTCTGGACCTGTTCCAACAGCTCCATATCCTTCTCATATTGGGGATTCTAGAGCTGGACACAGGACTCCAGGTGGGGTCTGACAAGAGCAGAGTAGAGAGGAAACGTAAAATTCTCATTCTGTAACAGTTCGTGGAATCATAGAATGTCCTGAGTGGGAAGAGATGCAGAAGGATCATGGAATCCAACTTCTGTCCCTGCATAGGACAACCCCAACATTCACACCACGTGTCTGAGGACATTGTCCCAATGCTTCTGGAATATTGTCAGGCTTGGCACTGTGACTGCTTCCCTGGGAAGCCTGTTCCAGTGCTCCACCACCTTCTGGGTGAAGAACCTTTTCCTAATATTGTTACAATAAATGTTGGTCAAAATAAAACTCTCTAAGAGTCTTGGGAGTTTTAGAAAGCAGGCATTCTTTTACTCAGCACTGGGTGCATGGGGGATCAGCTCCTCCTGAAACACACACACACCTACATACTACTATAAGAACTTTTTATCTTCTCATTGCATGCATATAAATCTTTTTTCTTGAAGAGGCTTGACATATTCACACTATTTCTCAGAACCGATCTTAATAATGGCTTACTTGTTGAACTTGGCATTTCTGCCAGTAGGGTGTCTCTGGTGGTAATCAGGCATTGCTTCTATGTGTCTTTGTCCAATTGGCCTGTAGAGCATGGCTGCTAAGGGGATGTTGTATAACCTCCTTTCTTCAAGGCTGGTATCCTCCAGTTGGCCAATTCTGGCTTCTAGTCAGAAAGTGCTCCCTTCTTTTGACACAACTCAAACATACAAGAATACGCATTACATTAAGCAATCATTATTATACATGGATACAAATCTGTACAGGCTGTCAGTATTCAAACTAAACCTCCCCAGCACATCTTCATGCCAAAGTTTTCCACTTTTGGGAAATGTCCTTTTACCTGTCCCTCAAAGTCTTGGGGCCATCAGGCCCACTCATTCCTCCCCAGAGAAACACAAGCAGGGAACAGTCGTAGGGTGGCTGCACTTGCTGTCATTCACTGCTGTGAGGAGTCCACAACTCTTCCACATAAAGTAGTTACAAATCAGTGTGGATCTGGAGAAATGAGTGAACGTCCTCAGCCTACATCCTCCCTGCACTGCTGGACCTTGTGGCTGGGAGGCCTTGGTCCCCAGAGGAGGTGTCGGCCAATGGCGAGCCATGGCTGGCCTACAGTGGCTTCACTGACCTGCTCCCTGGGCTTGTCACCTCCTAACACAGACATTGCCTTTCCAAGGTGTCTGTTTTCCAATTTTTTTATTCCATAAATGCATGCGAGGTCTGACACAATACATAATTAAGGAATAATTATTCTCCCTGTGCTGCAGGGATTCTCTGTCTCCCCAACCTCTGCTCTATCCTGTTAAGAGGTACTTTGAAATGCTGCAGCAGCCAGGTAGGTTAGGCACATCACTGGCTGCAAACAAATAGATACCTGCTGTGGAAGGTACTTCTTTGTGGAAGCCCCTGTTGGCTTCATTGTCTCTCTGTAGCCACAATTTTGTGTCTGCCTTCTATAGACGTGTACGTGTAGGCCTTTTATTATGGAAACATGCAAATAATGGCTCATCACTAGCATTAGTGGTAGAAGCCAATCATGATGGCAAGCCAAGAACTGAAATTCATTGAGGATGTACTATTTTTTGTTACTCAGAATACTGTGGTAGGACCAGCTCCATCTCTAACAATTTTGAAGGAAAGACTTGAAAGACTGCATGATTTTTTTTTTTTTTTTTTTTTTTTTTTTTTTTTTTTTTTTTTTTTTTTTTTTTTTTGTATTGAGTAGCATATGAATCTCTCTCCCATTCTCCACCTGAGGAAAACACAGTTATCCTCCAAGGAGTCAGTGACCCAAGTGCTGCTGAAAGTCACTTCAAATTTAGATTCCATCATGGAGGGTGTTAATCTATCAAGCAGCAAGTATGGTTGCTTACATGGGAGAGAAACCCCCCCAACTTTGGCTGTAATATCAGCAAGTTGTGTTGCTTTACAGTACCTTTACATTCCAAGGTAGCCCATTCACTCACAGATATCCTGTTTCTCCTTTTAAGCAGATATTACTAATTCTTTCTGGTCATGCTGGTCATTTTACCTATAGATATTGTATCACCATTTTGAAATCTCAACACATCATGGAGCAGCACTATAAGAACACACCATTAAAAGGAGGTTGTTGTTGCCTGCAAGCAAAATTACAATTACTAATATAACTTCAGCTAACTTTTCAGTTTCAGCAAATCCGTGTCCTGCATTATACTTCTGAAGTATTGTAATAGCTTGTAATATCTGTTGTGTTACTGGGAATATATCCATGCATTTCTAGCTTCTTTTTCCTAAAGAAAAGAGGCTTATTCTGTGTGTCAGTGCCTCCTCATAACTATTGGATCTTTTGACTAATTTCAATCAAATTTAGTAGAGTAATAGAGTTCTTGATACTAACTTAATAAAAACTTTATGTAATTCAGTGTCTAAAAGTCCTAATGTTCAAGTTAGTGCCCCCTTGAAAAGAATGGTAAGTAGAACTCAGTTTTCCCTATTGTGTTTGCTATTAGCAAACCAGCTCATTGTCATTTACACCTTAGCACACTATGCCTAGCTCTGAACCAGCTACAATACCAGCTAATTCGTGCCCAGCCATTTGCAGGAGCTGAAGGTACAGAGAGCTCTGGAAGTAGTGTGGTAAGTAGTCAGCAAGAGGCAGGAGGGATGCAGATTCCTGGGAAACCAAGCTTCATTAGTTTTACTGCTCACAAAAATCCTTACTTTTATCTTTGTGAAAAGAATCCTCCAATATCGTCTTAGCAATGCTAATGCTGATAAGGCAGGTTGCTAACATATGTAGGTTATTGTGGTTCTACCAGCTCCAGCACAGCTATGATCACTTAAATCAGCTTAAGATATACCCCAGCACTTTCATGGACAAGCAGAATCAGGTCTTAATGTATTCCTCCTTTGAAAAGCAAGAAAGAAAAAATATCAACTATTTTTTCTTACTGTATAACAATAAGCCCAGTCCACCTTGCTGCTTGGCCTTTGATTTTTTGTCATGCATAGTTAAATGTGTGTTTTTAAAAGTACGACAGTGACTTGCAAGGAATTTAGTTTATCCATAAAAGCTTAAAGAGACTTGAGTTCATAGCTGCTACATAAAGAACATATTTCTGATAGTAAATAGCTTTATAACAGAAGAATATACAATAAGATCCAGCAGGAGATGGAAGCTGAAGCAAAATAAGGCTAGAAAAACATATAGTTTTAATCCAATAAGGATATACAATCAATACAGAGATATATTTAAGAGCATAGCAGTTTCTCCGCATCTCAAACATTTTATATCAGCCTTCTGTTACAGGTTTAGTGACCAGATACTACCTGACACCAAAAGCTTCTGAGTAGCGTGTCTTGTGCACAAATTCAGACTGGAGGGCACTGTAGTCCCTTTTGGTCTTAAGCTTTCTAAATCTAAGCAATACTGCTAAGAGAAGATTCTTACCCCTATAAAAAAAAAACCCAGTGAGAGTTAATTTCTCTGGGTTTATTAACTTCTTTATGGTTATGTCTACAGAGCACAATAGCTGTACTGTTAGTGGGGGACACCAAAATGAGGAGAGCATGACGCTGACACCTCCAGCATTCCGTTGTGCCAGCCAGACAGAATGTTTTGTGTCATATAAACAATGTCCAGAATTATATTGGTTGGAGACAGTAATGGATACTGTCTGTGCCTTACTTAGCACATGGCAGGCCTTGAGGAGCAGCTGGGTCTCTTCTGG
Organism: Piaya cayana; assembly: GCA_013389865.1. Lineage (NCBI taxonomy): Eukaryota > Metazoa > Chordata > Aves > Cuculiformes > Coccyzidae > Piaya > Piaya cayana. The sequence continues at coordinate 13,610 of WAAB01017308.1, read as the reverse complement.
CTCCAGCACCATTTGGCTTTGGTACCTAAGCATATATTTTCCACATAGACAACTCTGTAATGACCTAGAAGCCTGCTCTGCTGAGTCTGAGTTATTAAAAGTGTATTAAAGACTTCAGGTAGATATTTTTCTGTGCATGAGTAGGGCTTAGATGAAAAGAGAGTCCGATCCAAACAGTTTAACCCTTCTGAGTGTGTTAGTCCTGCTTTGCAGCCTACTTGTATTTTCACAGTATTAGTACCACCTCACTGTTTTCAAAACTCTTCACTTAGGCTGTTCTGTTGATTATGGAGCCTAAAGTATGTTCCATAGTACCATATACCTACAAAAAGTCGATTGAATTGACACGTGGATCACAAAAGAAACCTGTTGTCTTCCTTCTGGTGGTGCCTCCACTATCCATTTTTATTTCCATTTTTATCAGTCTACTACTAAACAGAATTCTTTTCTAACATGAAAATATATAGACATACACACATTGAAGCCCAGCCAACAGTAAACGTTATTGATCTCACAGGGGTTGACAGGATGTTGTATCTTCCTAATGAGTCACATAACTCCAGACAGCAAGTTGGCATTTCAGCAAGCTCCATAAAAATACTTTGGCATCTTCTAAGTTCATGCACTGCTCGTAGTTTCACAGCCACATTTCATATGTAGAGCTGCAGTAAAGAAATCACTTAAAAACATCTTCTACCAGAAAGTCATTCAAGAACATTTCTGTTTTGTCAAAAATATCCCAAATGCTGTCAAAATATCTTTGAAAGTTAAAGCCACTTTGTGACAACTATTTCCTTTTAAAAAGCAGCCCAATGGTTTTAGAAGGGAGCCTGGGGAATGAAGCTTTGTAGTAAGACTGAGTCCATATTTTCAAATAACACACTTCATTTTATATATAACATAAGATCTTCAGTAGGAATTTTGATCACTTCTGGCTTCAGTATTTTAGAGCAAAGTTTTTTGATCTTTCTCAGCTCTCTAGACAAAGGAGGGGGAGGAAATCATCAAAATAAGACACTGAATACAAAAATGGTATGTAGCAAACCAATAAACAAAAGATATACTGATGTATTTGTAAAGAGATTATTTCTATAAATGTGATAATACCACTAGGCAAAGGTAATTAAATGTAGTATAAGTCAATAACAAAGACCTACAAAGCACTGCAATACTGTGCAGGCAAGAATGACAAGGTAATTGGAGTTTCTGGATCAGTTTTGTGGTTCTTTGGCGTTGTTGCTTTAGTTAATTTTACTATGAAGCAATAAGGTCAGAGGGTTTTTTATTTAACATTACTCTGTTTACTCATTTCCCCAGGTGCATATTTCGTATGCACATCTGAGTGAGCTGAAAGCCTCAAGGTCAAGGTTTGGGGTTTTCCTTGTGTCACAGGGGAGAAGAAAGAGCAACTAGCTGGCAAAGGAGGAACCAATTCTTCTTGTGCTTTTTTTTTAATGTTGAAAATATTCATAAGCTGATAAGCATATGTCATCTTTTGATTGTATCCAAACTAGCTTTTTAGGCAGTTTTCTGACAGTATACTCTTTAAGGGATCAGTCTGAAGATTTTGCTCTCTAATGCTTTTTCAAGTGTTCATTGATTTTTCGACTGTCCTCTTAGTGTTTGGAGAGTTTTTCTGATACTCTTTTTTTTTCTTTCCAATGAACCACTCAAGAAAATTATGAAACAAGCTATATCTCTAACTGTCTAAAACGTATAGGATAAACAGTTTCAAAAAAGAGGAACCCATTTTTATTTTCTTTTCTGCAGGTTCACCTTGAGTATAGCAATTAGTCATTTTGTAACAACATCTACCATATTTTCCAATAAAAATAACTGCCAAGTTAGCAATATCCCCTGCAGATTAAATCTTGATTTTCATCTTTCTTCAAATATTGAAAAAAAATTGCTATTCGCTTTAGTGGACTGTTCATATTAATGAAGATCATTACCTGTATCCCAAAGTTCACTTCATGCCAGCTGGAGCATTTTACCATTAGAATTATTGAACATTGTTGACTTCATTCACAGCATTAGAAGGTGTCTGTGTATATTACTATATATGTGCAAGGAAAGACATAAACAAACTTAAACTTAAGCTGCCTTAAGAGAATAAGAACAATTCCTAGTGCTCCTGCCTGCCACATTCTAATGATTAATACCCCATGTTTCTCAGTAAATACAGTATTTTTCTCTGCTTCCCGCATTGCTCTCTACAAATACCTGAAGGGAGGTTGTAGAGAGGAGGGAGCTGGCCTCTTCTCCCAGGTGTCAGGGGACAGGACAAGGGGGAATGGCCTCAAGCTCCGCCAGGGGAGGTTTAGGTTGGAGATTAGGAAGAAGTTTTATACGGAAAGGGTCATTAGGCACTGGAATATGCTGCCCAGGGAGGTGGTTGATTCACCTTCCCTGGAGGTGTTTAAGTTACGGGTGGACGAGGTCCTGAGGGACATGGTTTAGTGTTTTGTGGGAGTGGTTGGACTCGATGATCCAGTGGGTCTCTTCCAACCTGGTGATTCTGTGATTCTGTGATTAAACTATGGAATCATTTTGTTATGCCTGGTTAAAAAAGCTACCATATTCTCTTAAGTTAAGGGATGCAATAAATTGGTCTAACAAAGCGACTTTTAAGGCCCATGTTTACAAGGGGATGTGGGAACACATGTTCCCACAGCCATTAAAACACTGGCAAGTTTTAAGCTTGTAAATGTCTTTGTCAAACCAAGCCCACATCAGGTATTCCCAGTTGCTCAGATTAGAGGATTTGATAGAAATTCACAGTACAGCTTATTATCACCACTGTTGAATTTGTAGCAGTAGAGGCTATAGATAAAAAGAACAGCACTGGAGCAACAAAGATCTGCTGATTCTTAGGTGTGTGATTGAGCAGGGCAACCATGTTTGGTTCCTAACTGTAGGAATATTTCCTTTTCATTGTAGATTTTCTGTAGGTAACTTCTTTTGTGTGATATTGTTTGAAGATTTCTTAAATATAATAGCTGGTGGGTTAGAAACTAATCTCTATGTTTCCTCCCTCTTGAAAATCTGAGGCAGTTTAAATCATATGCTAGGAGAGAGGCTCCCAGAGAGAGAGACTAATACACCTCAGAGATACAATCAGAGAGCAACCGGAGCCTCTGAGAATGGGGTTTGTTAACTCTGTTTCTTGGGTTTCCTCTGTGTAATTAGATCAGCTCTTAGCTGAGAGCCTATGTAGATGTATCCTATGTTTCCATTTATAATATCAGTTAGATAACACTTTCCACCTCAGCATATCCATCTTTGCACAAAAAAAAAAAAAGTATTCTCTGAAGCAGAAAAGGGTTAGAATCCCCTTTTTACACAGAATAAAATATGGAAATGTGGTCAGGCACAGACGACGCTTTTTGCCCGAGCTTAAAAAGGAAGTATCTGACCAGTCCAGGAACACAACACAGATCTTTCTTGTACTTTAACCACAGAACCATCTTTCCTTCCTACGCAGAATGCTTTCAGTGTTTTTAAATGCTGCAATTATCCTTCTACTGCTTTCTATTTAAAGACAGGGCTATGAACTCAGTGCATCTTGAGGAGGCACGCTAGCAGCAGACATTCATTATGAACAGATTGTTCAGGTTTTCTAAACCTGAAGAAAAAAGTTATCATTATCCTTTTAATGCCAAAAGGTTTTAAAAGCCAAAACACACTGTTTTCCTCAGTATAAGAAAAAATAGTGAACATTACCTTCTAAATAATTTAGGAAGAATAATGTTTCTCACAAAGACTGAAATTCCCTGGATTATGATTACAGTTATGACTGTTGTTTTATGAGGGAGAGAATAGTGGCATAATCTTTGTGTAAAAGCCTTCTAGCAATATTGTTTAGGAATATCTTTGCTCCAATACAAGTTGCCAGTAATTTGGAAAAATAAGGTTTGCTTTCAGTTATTCCTAATTTCTTACAAAATTGAATAGCAAGGATTGTTGTCCTGCTTTATACAGACACTATGAAACAAATAAACAAGTGACAAAATAAGCAAAGCAGAGTCCAGCCCAGGACACTGTGTAGGTTCCTTTGATTTCCCAATCACTTCCTCTGCTGGACAGCAACTCAACAAAAAGCAGACAGAACTGTTTAAAAAAGAGGGAAAACATCACACTGAGACATTCACACAGTCTACTTTACCGAATGGAGAAAGAATTTTAACAACAAATCTTATGCAAGCTACTACTTGAAAAATCAGTATTAGCTGAATTGTCTAATAAAATATGAGGCATCTGAGGCATATCTGCATTCAGTGATTGGCACCATAAGATTCCAGGTGCCAAGTCAGTTTTGCCTAAGGGAAAGGTAGTCATGTTTATCGTGGGAGGACTTCACAGTATCTGAAGCTGGTTGGAAAAGAGAAAGTCTATTGCTGTGTAACTATAGATTCCCCTACCTGTGTGGGGCAGGACTACTGCCACACATTCAACCTTGGCTCAGGGTTTTCAGTTTCCATTTGCTGCTGCTGTCTAAGGAACTATATTATAGGGAGCTATAACAATTCTTTAATGAAGACAATACACCACTACCACTGCACTTACCTAGCCCAAGCCTATTACCTGTGTTGCACTGGTGTTGACTCTTCAAAAGATGAGGTACCTAGGAGAAAATACAGATTTGCTCATGAGGTACCACAGCATTTCAGCCCTGCCTGTGCTTATCCGTTGATATTTGCAGCACACCTGTAAAGCATACTGCCTCCTGCCAGCACAGCAGGTGGTGCTGGTTACTTGGGAGTGCAGCATTGCCCACACCCAGGTCCTGCATTGCCTGCTCCTACATGGAGCGTGGGGTGTAGGAAGGAGGCTAATGGGTTCCCAAGGCTTGTTCCATGTATGAAGTTGGGAACCTGGAAGCTTATGCTGATGAGAAGTGATTCTGGGTTTTATATGTCATTCTAGCTATAATTCTCGCTGACAGACTCCACATATCTTCATGAAGAGGAGTGGCAAGAAGTTCTGAGGGGGCTGTTTGGGAAAATTAATGTCATACAAAATTATGTTAATAAGCACTAACTCAGCTTATATACTGTATGGCTCTGCTAATCATAATTTTTCTCTCATTTTAATCACCTATTACATTGTGAGACCTCATCTGGAGTACTCTGTCCAGTTCTGGAATCCTCAACATAAGAAGGATATGGAGCTGTTGGAACAGGTCCGGAGGAGGCTACAAAGGTTATCAGAGGGCTGGAGCACCTTCCCTATGAGGACAGGCTGAGACAGTTGGGGTTGTTCAGCCTGAGGAGATCTTACGGTGACCTTTCAGCACCTGAAAGGATTACAGAAAAGCTGGGGAGGGACTGTTCACAAAGGTTTGTAGTGATAGGATGAGGGGGCAATGGGTATAAACTGGAGAGGGGCATATTTACACTAGACATAAGGAGGAATTTCTTCACCATGAGAGTGGTGAGGCACTGGCACAGGTTGCCCAGGGAAGCTGTGGCTGCCCCATCCCTGGAGGTGTTCAAGGCCAGGTTGGATGGGGCCTTGGGCAGCCTGGTCTGGTGGAAGGTGTCCCTGCCCATGGCAGGAGGATTGGAACTGGATGATCTTTAAGGTCCCTTCCAACCCAAACTATTCTATGAGTCTATGATTTTAATGATAAATTAATAATTTTTTGGAAATGAGCACAACTGTCCAGAGAAAGCTAGCTTTTTTAAAACAACAGCTCTCAAAATAATGGAAACAATGGAAATAGCAAATAATGTGCAAACTCTGTATTTCTGATGTTTAAAACCAATTTGGTCTCCTATAATGTAATTTAATGAAAACATGAGGCCATTTGACTGCATGATAAGCCCAAGTTATAGATTGTTGTGAGAGCTTTCTCCTGGTGAGCACTCCAGATCATATTTCTCTACAGGATAGCTTCAGAAGATGTAGCTAAACAACTGCAACCTGAGAACATGAGAGTACCAGAGCAGAGAGAGAAATGGGACAAGTAAAACACAAACACTGAGGCATGACATTTGATAAAGCAAGTACCGTGGTCTTGAATCTAATGTTCTCCTGCTGCAGAAAACACAACATTCCTAAAACAGACCAGAGCTGCTCATGTATGATCGCACAGAGACGGTTCTCTGTTTGACATGGCAAATTATCTGTGAGCTGTGTTAAAACCTGCTGCTGCCTATAAGCACTGAACTATGAAATTGCAATATTAATATTAGTTAATATTAGTTTAATGTTAATATTAGTTTTGTTATACAAAGGATGGTATAAAAATGTAAAAGCAGGTTTGTTTGGAACATCCAGATGAATTTATCAGGCCAGCAGAAAGGAGAGCTTCAGTAAGCAGGACTGTGTGCTTTTCCTTCAAACAATGGAGATCACTGGTTGTGCATCTGCAATTAGAGAGAGAAATATTTGCATCCATGCAAAAGGTTGGGCAGGGCTGATCTTTTGGGCCTTCAAAAGATCTACATGCAAAAGATCAGAGGGCCTTGTAAAAAATAGTTTGAAGTTCATCTCCATTCACGGAACAGACGCCAGGTGGCACTATAGAAGGCAAAGAAGATTTAGCAAGTTCGTAAAATGAAATCATGCTCCCTAGGGCAACCTGCGACTGCATCATCGGGATCTCCTGCCAAATGTAGGGGCACTGCCCCAGTTAGTGATACTGCCCTGCCAGTGGCTGTCACCAGCTGCGTTATCACTTATCTGAAGTATCTGTTACAGATCAGCAGAGATGAAAAGAAGAGCACACGTTGTCCAGTTAATAAAGGTCCTGCATGATTTTTATTTTCGAATGCACCTGGGAAAAGAAGGATGGTCAATTTTGCTTTGTTGTTACAGGATGTATCAACTGTTCACCACATAATCCTGCTTTCTGCCTGCTTTATGCATAGCCCAGAAAGTCCAGGCTCGTCCAGACACCAAACATCCCTATGTGCATCCCAGAGCACAAGCTCTTCCCATAGCATTTCTGCAAACACCACAATAGCATCTTCACTCTGCAGGTTCACATCTAGTCAATTCAGCTGTTAAAAAAAAAAAAAAAAAAAGAAGTGTGGTGCAGCAGACAGATGCCTTTCTTTACTTTCTACCATTGTTCATCTAAGGGAGGAATATGTGTCATCTGCTCATGACTGGCTCAGAAGCCAAGTCCCTTCCTTTTCATAGAATCATAGAATCAATCACTAGGTTGGAAAGAACCCACTGGATCATCAAGTCCAACCATTCCCATCAGTCACTAAACTATGTCCCTCAGCACCTCATCCACTTGTCTTCTAAACACCTCCAGGGAAGGTGACAACTACCTACCTGGGCAGCCTGTTCCAATGCCCAATGACCCTTTCTGTGAAATATTTTTTCCCTCAGCAAGTGAAGCTAGGCAGACAGAGCAGACCAAAGGCCAGAAAATATTCTGTTTACAGTGACACAATCTCAAAAGATCATAAGGAGAAAACATCTTCTATCTATCTATCTATCTATCTATCTATCTATCTATCTATCTATCGCTTGGTCAAGATAATACATTACCCTATCTTATCAGTCAAATCACTACTTTCAGTCAAAAGACAGACTTTGTGCTGATTGTTAAACAGTGCAACACCACTTGGGACAAGGGATATGTGAAGATAATAAAGCAAGTCATTATATAAAGCGTGTTACTCTCAGCATCTCTGTAAACAAATGTGTAGATCATACTGAAGATCATATATCTTCAAAGACTCAAAATAGCTATGATCTAGTTTATGTATTGTTAGAGCACATCCACTGTATCATCCCTCAGTATGGGATAAGCAGGAAGGTGGTCGTATCCCTCTTTACAGGCCTTCTCTTTGAAATCTTCTAAGCAAAATCTTGGATTTACCCAATATCAGATTGAATGCTTCGTAAACTCAAAAGAGAACAGTGAGTTTTCTTGCCCCAGGAGTGTGGCTCCTTGAGGTGTTTTGCCTATGTGACTGTCACTCTTGGGTCACCAGCCTCCCACATTTCTGAGGGTCTGACTTGACAGCCTGCTGCTGGACCACACGTGTGTTCTGCATGTTCTTGCGTTCTTCCTCTCCCCGAAGGCATTAAATGTGGAGCAGTCCCATCTGCCATTCAGTTCTGTAGCAGTGGGGGAGGAGAACAGGTTGTGAAAAGAGAAAAAGCACAAAAAGAAAATGTGAAGGATTAAGATTTGTTCAGAATCCAGCAAACTGATATTCTGTTTCAGCAGGTATCCAGGATTTCAGCTTGTGATTATCGATGCTAGTCAGGAGAGACCATAACATTCAGAATTTAATTATTGAGAGAATGTCCCATTTCAGATACTAATAAATGGTTTGCAGAAGACAAATCAAGCTATAGAAAATATAAAGCTGTGCAGCTCTTATATCTGTTTCCTCAGATGCCTGATAAAATGACGTGCTTCTTACACTGGGTTGAATGCTTGAATCTAACAGCACATCACGTCACAGGCCTCTGGGGATCTGCAGGGGAGCCGAGCATTTTTTTTTTGCCTAGATCAACAAATTCCCCGAGTACAAGAAATTACATGACACTGTCAGGCATGACAAAGTAGGTATCTCAAATAAAAAAGACACAATATCACATTAAGGTGAATAAGATAAGGTATGCAGGACACCTGCTTTCACTGCTCTGGTGCATGAGAGCCTGAAGTTGAGATGGTGAACTTGAGGATATCCTGCAAGATTCAGCTGTTTACCCAGCTGTTTTCAGCAGGTGTGAGGAAGGATCTTAAGATTTATTGCATAAGTTTTGTTGAAGTTGGTAATTTTTTAGAGTGTTTAGCTCACCTACAGGATGAATTTAGTCTATGAAAAATCAAAAAATATCATTGCTTTTAGGTGGGGAGTTTTATCAAGGAATTTATAGCAATTTCTTTCGCTAAAGGTAAAGATATAAATCAGACATGCATTTTATAACTTTTGGGCTATTAATAAAATTTTCTTCTTGTCTGATGTCTTTTTGAACATATTGCTGAGAGCTATGAAGAAAACTGTGGAAAAGTCTTGATAATATATTGGAATAGAATTTGTAGGATTGTACTTAATATATTTCTACTAATAAGAGAAGTGAATTTGAGTAAAAGCAGAGAATTCAGTTGGCTGCTGTTACTTACACCAATCTGTAAGTACACAAAAGCAGTTGCAAGGACCAGAAAAATCACAAAGCTTAATACAAATAAGGAAATTACTACAAGTACCTAATGTGAAAATGCATTATTTGTGATACACTATATTTTCCTGTATCATCCAGTCAAGACAGAGTATGCAGCTTAGATGATTAATTATATGTACAAGGAAAGGACATCAAGACATAGAGCATAAGGATATCCATATACTAAAGCCTCTTTGGTACAAAACAAGGCACAAATACTAAAGAAAGTCTTTCATATTGCAGGAAGATGATCAGGAGCTTCCAGAGTTCACTGCAGGAAAGAAACAGCTTCTATGGTATAGAAAATTAACATAAATTTTGGATAGATATTTTTTACCCTTATTCACTCAAGCATATAATAGATTTCTGAAGGAACAAGCATATTTGACTGGGACATTTCACACAGAATTAAATGCACATGACAATTAAACAGTCCTTAAAATACCTTACGTCAGTATAACTGAGATCAATTTTAGTCCAGCTGTCAAGCGAAATAAACGTTTATTGACAAGGTTTACTTTAGAGTTCATGCAAGTTCATTTTCCATTGACTTTGCTGTCATCTGTGCATTGTTGCCGCTTCTCTTTTCCAGAATAGGTCTGTTCTGTTCCAGCATCTTTCGCTCTGAAAGATGCCATCGCAGAGCCTCAGTAATCTTTCCAGTAAACAGAGTCCTCCAGTTCAATAACACTGTTCTCTTGGTTTGTTTGATGAGGTTGAGGTCAGGAAACAAAAGGATTTTGTTCTCCCGATACTGGATATTGCATTGCTAGAGTCGCTTTCAGCATTCTATCCTGCTCTCCTGTTTCAAACCTAGGTGAAATAAAAACACTCCTGCAAAGTACTATCTGGGTGCTCAAATTATGTTAATGGGATTTATTCATGTACTACACGGGGAAAAGATGCAAGAGGGAAAAAGAGAACCATATCATGTTAATATTAAATTAATATCAAGATTCACCTGTTACACTGGCAATGGCTGTCAATAGTAGCACATGTTAAGTAATTCTAAGCAGAGCTACGTCTTAAACACTTAATTTAATTCCTCCACTATATTACATCTATGATTTCCTAATCACCTTCACACGAGGGCATTGCAAGGGTCAGTTGAGATGGTTTTTTTGGCAGGACATGTATAAAACTGGACTGCCACATTAACATTATTTTTATTCCACATTTAATAAGGATTTCAGTAATTCCTATTTAAAAGATGTGTAAACATGGCACTTGGGGATATGATTTAGTGGTGGACTTGGCAGTGTTAGGTTTCTGATTGGACTTGATGATCTTAAGGGTCTATTCCAGCCTAAATGATTCTGTGACTCTTGATTACAGCAAGTACCATGCTGGGATGGCTCAGCCTTACTTCTAGGAGTTACAAAGACTTACAGTAATTTTCTTGGATTGTGTTAGTGTTTAAGTTAACCAAAACATGAAATGTTTCTCAGTGCTATGAAATAAAAGTTGCCCTGGGTTTCCAGGGAGGACTATTAACTTGGGCAGAATTGTATTGTAAGTAGAATACCTTAAATCAGGGCAATAACTTAAATCAGTTGTTTCATGCATAAAACAAGTTTTATGGGTGTGACTTACAAATATTTATATCATAAGTCTGTGTGATTGTATGCAGATCACTGATATAGAACATACATCTTTACGATACACAGGAAAACAAGCTGTATGTTAGGAAAAAGGCTGAACTGACAAGTATTAGATAAAACATCACATTATAGACTGATATTTAGCATGAATTAAAATGCAAGATAAAAATTATCCTTAAAATATAGTTAAAGCAGGACAAATATTTTAAGGGCTACCCTATATAGTACTCTCCTTTAAATACTTGAATGGATATTCATATCAAATTACAAGTAAAAATGAGTACTCAGTTAAAATGCATGGTCAAATTGCCAGTTGTCATTGCATTATTATATAAAATGAATTAGCAGGCTCCATCAGTTTCACCAGTTTGGCACAGCTTTCATAGTTCATCTATTTTGTATTTGCCACAGATGTCTATAATTCATGCTGGGCAGCTGTGTATAAACTGTGGTGAACAGGGCAAAAACTTTAATAATTTTACAGCATTAAAGTGAAATTATTAAAATTAATTACATTTGTTTCATTTGTTGTTGTGTTGGATTTCAAGCCTTTTAAATAGATATGACTAGTTTTAAAAATAGATGCAATAAAAGAAAAGTAATACCAGCTTTCTGTCATGGATGAGGAATTTGATTTTTTTTATCTTGTTAAAAACAATGTTCTGAATAACCATGTTTATTTGTCCTTAAAAAACCCACCACTCTCTCAAATGTCAGTTTGTATTTGATAGTACAGGAGTGACCTGACTTTAATGAAGAATTATATTTGATATTAGATACAAAACTAATTGCACATTACATAACAATAGATGTGATTATTTCCTACTCTATTAGATAACATAGCTTTTCAAACATAATCCTTTTCAAATATAAGGAAAATAAAGTTATCCATCTGAAACATGGCTGGTCTCAGCCTTTACAATGGCCCAGCTTACATATTCCTATAGTAACAATATAAGTGTTTTCAGTAAAAAAAAATTATGATTAATATAACAGATAAAATCAAGGTGCATGGTCCAAGAATCTATAGCAGTACCCTGTTATGACTATTATTGAGCTTCTATCACATGAAACTGATTTTAAATCCAGTCTCCAGTGATCTAAATATCTATTGAATTCTGAAGTAAATAATAAAATCAGTGCTGACAGCATGAAGTTACTTTGAAAATAGATTTAACCTGTGATTACCCTGCAGGTTTATATCTCTCTGGTATATAGCTTCTTTCAAGGCATTGCCAGAGCAAATATGACAGACTCAGTCTTCTAATGCCAGCTAGGCAAGCAACCCAGGAAAGAATAGTTTTTACTTCTCTTCCTTCTGTAACTGAAGACAGGAAATTCGATGTTTCTAGTTCTAAATGGAGAAAGTATTTCCCCTGTATAAAAATCAGAAGTCAGATAAACTTGATTGTGAGAGTAGGGATGCATTTCTGTAAAGGTGCAAGACAAATAAAAAAATATGATGAGAGGCAGTACTTTCCTCTCTCAATAGTTACAGCATCAATATATCATTAAACGTATTTACCAAAGACAAAGATTGTTGACCTAAAATGCTTTTACCCTGACAAAGATTAAGTTTGTTGCACAGAGGATGCTGAAAAAGGTTCATGTGTGCAAAGAGATATTGTCAAGGGCAATTTCAGTAACTGAAACGGACCTACAGGAAAGCTGGGGAGGGACTGTTCACAAAGGCTTGTAGTAGTAGGATGAGGGGGAATGGGAATAAACTGGACAGGGGCAGATTTAGACTAGACATAGGAGGAATTTCTTCACCATGAGTGTGATGAGGCACTGGCACAGGTTGCCCAGGGAAGCTGTGGCTGCGCCATCCCTGGAGGTGTTCAAGGCCAGGTTGGATGGGACCTTGGGCAGCCTGGTCTAGTGGAAGGTGTCCCTGCCCATGGCAAGCAGGGCTGGAATTGGATGATCTTTAAGGTCCCTTCCAACCTAAACTATTCTATGATTCTATGATTCTTTGCACCTGAGGGCACACATTAGCTTTCATGTTGAGTATTACTTTTTAGGAAGGAAAGAGTGGAAGAGAGGGAGAAAAATAGTGCCCAGCTAAATAAAGGAAGGACGGCAGATCCTCCATGGTGCTGCCCACCATCCTGCTTTCCCCGCAGTAATGTTCCAGGTGACCTCAGGACCTGCCCCAGGTCCTGTCAGTTTTTCTGTGTATGATGTCAGAGCTGATAAGGGTGCACATTGAGTGCTGCTTACTGACCAGCTGGTAAGCTTTGTGAAGGTATCTTTGGGACCCCTCAGGTCAGCCAGCTGCTACCACCAAGGGATGGGAGATGGGGGCGTAAAAGGATCAGTTGGCCAGTGCTAGCTAGTCCCCAAGAGAATGCACCACCACAGCAGGTCTGCTGGACTGAGGGTGTGGGAATAATCATAGAATCATAAAATCACCAGGTCGGAAGAGAGACCTAGGGAACATAGAATATAAACATTGTTTATATTTTGCTTCAAAGATGTCCTACCTAGCTTGTAGTAATTCATGTTGAAATAAAATCCCAAAGGAATTAAGGGTNTTTTCCTAACGTCCAGCCTGAACAGCATGAGAACAACAGTGTGGTGGCACTAAGGGTAAAGAACAGAGGTTGTGGTGTCCTGGGCGCAGGAGCACGCTAGGGGAAAAAGACAGGATCCAGAAGGGCTAACCACAATAGAAAAGGGAAGGCACCTAAGGCACTGTGCAGCTCTAGGGAACATAGAGTTTGTTTATATTTTGCTTCAAAGACATCCTACCTAACTTGTAGTAATTCATGTTGAAACAAAATCCCAAAGGAATTTAGGGCCTGCCTCCTGTGGAGTCTGGTCTGAATCACACTGTTTACATCTATATTATCCTACAGGGCAGAG